>PVKB01000323.1:680802-833029 GCA_004027205.1 Ctenodactylus gundi
GGGAACATAAGATAAGTCAAGCTTTCAATTCAAGGAAGAAAAATAAAGGACATTCAAGTGACATCTATGACTTCCCTGTACTTTGATTAAAACTGCAAAGCTTCCTTGGCTGAGTTTGAAGGTCCTTCTCCAGCAATTATGTCCTTGAACCCTTATCAAAGACTACTCACCTTTAGGCTTTCTCAAATCCAGATTCATTTCCTTTATCTAAGTTTGTCATTCTTTTCTTATTTACCCCCCTTTAAAATATGTGTTTTCCATTAGAATGTAAGCACCATTGGAACACAGAGTTATACACTCCATTGAAATAGTGACTGCCTTCTTTACACCTGTTTCCACAAGATTAAACACTGAACCAGAAACAGAAAAATAATTATCTAAGTTTGTACAGTAACAAGCTAGTAAACTCAAACAAATGTGATTAAAAGGCAGAGATCACAGTATTGTGAAGAAGAATGGTGTATATACAGACTCAAAAACATTAAATTATAAATGATAGAAGACCATGTCACATGAAAAAGCATTTGAAAATCTAGATAAATGAAATGTCTTGTATAAATATATGTCATCATAGTTTACTGAAAGATGATTTTAGATATTCCTCACATGTGGACTGTGCAGGAGGCCCTGTTAGCCCCGCTTTACAGAGGAAAGAGGAGTGCTCAGAGCTCTGCATTGTTTATAACTCTGAAAAATTGGAAACAAGTGCTCAATAAAGGTACTTTGAAAATTAAGTGATGGTCAGTTTATAAAAGGAGCCAAACCCAATCCATGAAAACTGATGAGACACAACCCTATTTTCTTGGAAACATGTCTCATCTAGCATGGAAATATTATCTTGCAAAATGTCATCTAAAACAGCACCCCACTTCTTCTAAACCATATGCAAAGATACATTTTTCTAAATAATCATAAGAAGTAAGCAAATCTTGAGAGGATATCAAATACTATTAACTCTTGAGAGTAGAATTATGAAGAATTTCCACTAACTTCTATATAAATTCTGCTATTGTCTATAGTCTTTTGCACAATTTTATGCATAACCAAACAAAAATTTTTCCCTTTAAAAATTAATGCACAAATGAATAATATATTTCCTCCGTGCCTCTAAAACTTTGTCACACATAAACCAGTCAGAAGATCACAAAAAGGGGAATATTTATTTAATAACTTCCTCTTTCTTAATCAATCACTATATAGCTCTCAAAACCTGGGACAAAGTTTCAGTCAATTTTAAAGGAATAATCCTCCCCTGGGAAAATGGTAATTTAGGGATTTAATAAAAAGCGTGGATAAGTTTGGTTCTCCTGACCACCTTTCCTGGGAGTGTGTATTTCTGTTTCCCTATTTCTATGGGACAAAGTAAAAATGCCAAAATATTTTCTAAATGGTGCTACAAAAGTGTTAATTGTTTCATAAGCATAAGGCATCACACAGCAAACAGGCACTTGTCCCACTGGTACAGAACAGAGCCAGTGATGTATGCAAACACTTAAAACTAAGTACATGTAAATTAAATTTTCAGTTTTCCAATCTCCATTATTTAAAAGAGGCAGCAATCTCAAACTTAGAAAATTACCTTAATACTATAATGTGTCTTAGAAAGACAATTTAAAATCTGAAAATTGCCTTTGAAAACTCTTGTTATTTTTAATGATCAAGGATTTCATGTACTTGAACCATAAAAACATTACATTTTCACAAGACTATGAAATACACTAAGCTCTTTTCTATGTTTTTTTTTTGTTAGCTTTTTGTAGTACATAGGATCAAGCCTAACAGCGTTCACATGGAGCTACTTCCCTAGCCCATGGATTCTTTTACTTTTTTATCTTAATACAGCATCTCACTAAGTTGCCCAAGCTGAGCTTCGACTTGGTATTCGCCTTCCTTGATCTCCCAGGGTACTGGGCGTAGAGTGTTGTGCCCCTGGATGTGCCTCATGTAATCTTTCATCTTACAATGATCCATCATCAATCAAACCTTAGTAACTCGTTATTGCATTCTAGAAGCAAATACTAATCATATCATTTTTTCCCTTTTAAGGGTGAAACCCCAATTCAAGTTTTCAGAGTCTTACACCAAAGTTCCCTCCACTAGACCAGCCCATCCTATCCCTAAGGTAATTGGAAAACGTCTTTCATTAAGTCCTGCTAAGCAATGAAAATAAATTGAATATATGATCATAGCTTTTCTCCAAGAGATCTAGACACAATCCAATTTACGTACATAAGACCCAAGGTATGGGCTTCAAACGGATAGAGGGCACCCAACCTTTGTTTCTTCTATGTAAAGGAAGAAGAGGAAGCAAGTTTGAACAATTTAGTCAGGTCTCTAAGACTCAGACGAGATAACAGGAAAGACAAAGCCAGTGGTTCTGGTTAGCACTGTTAGCAGTTTCAGAAATAAATAAATAAATAAATTTTAAAAATTCTATCTCAGTGTATTCCCTGTAAGCCGCACTTGGAAGTTGACATGATTCCAGTCACCGGCTGCAGCTACCTTTCTGAAGTCACATGCTGCTGTCCACTGCTTCCTCCGTTATCGCAAAGGCTGCAGCTGATGAGGCTAACTATTTAATGAAGGGGCTGCTCAGCCAGGCTGGGGATGAAGCACAAATCACACCCACAGGAGGTCGCAAGGAGGAGGAGGAGGCGATGCTCTTCTCTGATTGCCAAGCACTCCTCTGATAAGATGTTTTGATTTCTTCATCTCATCTTTGCCAGAGTCAAATTCAAATCTGATGGGACCTTGTGGTGTCACGGAAGAGCAAGCACAGGAAAATACACGGAATGAACTTGCAGAAGTTATGACTAGGCTGAAAGGGGTTGGACTGGAGCGGAGACCTGTCCCCCTGCAGGCCCCAGCCCGAGTAGATCAGGGTCATTACAAAGACCTCTGAGAGCCAGGTGGCCCTGATTCTTCCCCAAGAGTGAGCATAAAGCCAGGCCTGGTGGTGCAGGCCTGCCATCCCAGCACTCTGATAGGCTGATGCAGGAGCTTTGCAGGTTTGAGCCCAGCCTGGGCAACTGAGCAACTTAGTAGGACCCTCTCTTGAAATAAAATAAAAATGGGGTTGCAAGTGGGTGTGAAGGCTTCATGCCCTGCACCAGAAGAGAACAAAACAAAACTGGAACAAAATGTAAGCCTCAATCCAAGAATTTCACCATTTCATTTATATAGCCATGACACAGTTACCAGGAAACTCAAAATCAGATTTAATTATGAATCCTTGTTATACTGGTCTAGATATAGATATAGATATAGATATAGATATAGATATATAGATATAGATATATAGATATAGATATAGATATATAGATATATATTTCTTTTACTTTAGCTGTATTTCACATTTTCTTCCCATAACTTGGTCTTACATATTTTTCTCCTCAATTCTAGCTGCATTTATTCTCTTCATCTCTGTTGTAGCTATTTCATTATTTTCATACAATGAACAAATCTGCATGAATTTTGCGTAGGAAATTTCCCAACCTCTGTATGAAGTGGAACGTAAGTGGACGGCAAGAAGCTGTTGTTGTGGAGTGTCGCTTAATGAAAGAGATGAAATACCGAATAGTACTCATTCTTACTACATTTTAGAGCTCGGACATTTGCCTGCAGAATATATATTATTCACTTAGGACTTCGGCCACCCTTGGTGTTGCCTAACTGCGAGTGTTTCAGAGAGTTAGATAGCTTGCTTCCTTCTCATACTTGGAAGGCAGTGAATTCTCGGTTTTCCGCTAATCCTTTTGACTCCATCATCAGTGTTCCTGCCTGCTCCATGTTTCAGAAATAATACGTGCAATTAAAAGAAACAAAAAACACAACCTGTTCTGTTTCTTTTTTTTTTTTTTTTTAGTTTGCTCTAAAAATTGCTCTGTTTTTCACTTCCAAACTCCAGATTACAGGGGAAAATTGAGGATGTACATGGGTTTCTGAGCTCAAAATGTCTCAGTCTGAGCTCTTTTTCACATGTAAGGCATTTTTCTGTTTATCGCATAATTTAAACAAAAAGCAACATTTTTGTTTTCTTTTACGTTTACACGTTAAAATTAAAAATCACAGTATCAAAAGTAATATAGAGAGTCAAAGAAAAATGGGACCACGAACCTGAAAAATCCAGTATCTCCTCCAAGAAACAGAATTCTTAAAATTTCTCTTATCACTCATTATCTATTCACACTTTCTATGAGTTGCTACTCCTTGTCAGATGACCTCTTGAATGCTGGCAAGATTCAAATCTGATGTGATTTTTATATTTTGGAGAACTAAACTGCAGTGGAAAGTACAAATTTCCTTAAAAACAATGCTGCGGACTACAATAATTTTAAGGCTTGTTTACTTGGCTCTGAGAGTGAATATTACTTCCAGTTACGACTGGCATTTGGATTTTTTTTTGCCCATTTCCATCTCATATTTTTAAACTTAAGCAGTATATGGAAAATCATAATATAAAAAATAAGGTAAATGGCTTTAGAACATAAGTTACATCAAGAAAAGTACATATAAAAGCAACAGGATGAGATCATATCCCTCGTAAAATATATAGTTAATGTACAAAAACATACATCCATTACCATGATAAAAAAAAATGCACAGCTGAGAAGCAATTGAGCCAAGGACCAACACAAAGTAACTTGCTGAAGTAGCCCAGTTATAAAGAGTGCCTAGAGTGCACTCTCCACAGCCAAAGACGGGGATGTGGAGGTAGAGTTAGAAGGAGAAAAAACATGGGATGAAACTCTTTATAATAGCAGAGGGTTTCACAACTCCTCAGTCTCTGACCTTTGACTCAAAGGTAAGAAAAATCAGAACTTTCAGTTCCTGAAATTGCTTGAAAAACCTTCTAAGTAGGTCCATTTTTGCAGCGAGAACCTGGAACGTTCATTAATGTCTTCCTATCTGCCCTCAGAAAGCTAGAAGTCGCAAAAGTAGGAGGAAAACCTGCAATATACCTATTTACAGCAGAGTTATGTTAACATTTTTATTTTTCCAGAAGAGTAGATACATAAGATCTTTCTGAACGTATGTAAATGGAGATGGAATAATTCACTTCCAAGTTTGTACTACGATTGGCTGGCATAAAAAAGAAGTAAAGGCGATTATATGAAGAAGAAACCCTCCTGGGGATGAGACAAGTGCTGGGAAACCATAGTGTTCCTTTCAACTAATGATGGTGTTTATTATCTTTGATCTTTGTATTTCTTCTGTATGTTATCTATATATAATTAACAAAATGACCCTGGATTTAAGGAGATGCGCCCATACGAGGCTCAGACTGTGGCGAGTTTGTAATGAAACTTAACTGAGACTTTCTTGATAAATGCAGAAAGGATGATATTTCCACACTGACCGTCAATATCATCCAAGATTTTAATAATGAATAAGTGAGAGTTGCAGGATTGCTGAATATACAAATGACTTACACAAATACTTAGCAGTGTATCTGGTGGGAGGATAATGGCGTAGAAAGCACTTGGAATTTGTCTCTTCACTTACACAACAATTGCATTGGAAGAATCTGCCTGGTATAGCATTTTTTCAACTCTGCAGCCTACTGAAGGTGGATTATAAATTTCAATTAATGTAGGTCATGTTCAGATCCTAGCACAGTAACAACCCCCCACCTCATACCCTTTGTCTCAAGGCAGGCGGCTGTTCGCGTTTCTATAGGGTGCATCCTGCAGCTTGCAGGAGGCAGGATGGGAAAAAAGCACTCTGCCTTTCAAAACTTGAGAGAGAAATTGAGATATTGTCAGGTCACCAAAAGGTGAGGGAAAAAATAAATGGGGAGAGAGTCCATGCTATGGACAGGAAGACTCAACATTTGTCAAGATATTAGTTATTCCAAACTCAACCTGTAGATTCACAACAACCCTTTCAAAACCTCAGTGAGTTATTTTATCAGTTTCAAAAAGTTGATAGTGAAGTCTATGTGAAGAACAAAAACAGTAACCAAACTAGCTAACTCAATGCTCAGGAAGGGCAAGCAAAGTCTAACATTACCGGACTTGAAGATTTATTATAACACTACATTAATCAGGGGAGTGTATTTTCTTGATAACAAACAGATCAAGAGAATCAAGAAAGGAACCAATGTAGTAGAAAAGAGAGAGGATGATTTGGAAAGGGCACAGTGCTTGGATAACTGGACATTCACATGTGACAAGACGAACCTAGGCACAAATTTTATACTCATCACAAAAATTATTTCAAAATTGAGCAATGACTTAAAAATAAAATACAAAACTATAAAGTTCTTAGGAGAATATAAGAGAAAATTATCTGATCTTGGGTATGGACTTAATTATAATGAAAAACCTCCTCTCTGCCAAAGGTGAAAGGAGAAAAATGAAAAGACAAGACACAGAAGAAACATTTGTTAAAAAAAATATGTCTACTATCCAAAATACACAGAAATCAGTGAATACAGCAATAAGACATAGAGTAAAACTCAGCTAAAGTATGAGCAAAAATTGAAGAGAAATCTTACAAAATAAAATAGATGACACTAAGAATGAGAGAAGTCCCACTCAACATCACATTTTATTAGAAAATTACAAACTAAAACACAATGAAATACCATTACGTCTTTATTAGACTGGCAAATATCCAGACCAAGGACACTACCAAATGCTGTTGACAAGAAGGAACAACAGGAGATCTCACTGCAGATAAGAATGTAAAACAACAAAGTCACTTTAGAAATAAAATCTGACAAAATGTGTTCTTATGATCCAACAACCACACTCCTTAGTATTTAACAAAAAGACTTGAAAACTAGGTCCGCAAAAATCTACATACTGACATCCTAACAACTTTCTTCATTATGGCTAGAATTTAGACACAAATTAGATATTTTTCCTGGAGAGAAATGAGGAAGCTGTGTACACCATGATGGCCAGGAAGGAGAGAGAAAAGAGAGGAGCCAGGGATAAAAACACACCTGTCCGGTCCCCAGTGACACGTCGCCCACCAGGCCCTGCCTCCTGACCGCACAGTGAGTCTTGAACTCAGCCATGGGTGAATCCATCGATAAATACGGCCCCGGGATCCCATCACCTTCCAAACACCTGAAGCTTTGTGAGGGTGCAATGCAGGTCTAAACCATAATGTATTTCCACAGATTTTTACCTGCTGTTCTTTCTAACCACCCAATTGCCAGAGTACAATTTACTTTATGCTGAATTAAGGTTGTCACCATGTTAAGTGATTCTGCCTTTTTCTTCACTTAGATGTGCCTACTAGAATACCTGGCAGACTCCTGGTGCTTTTTAATATTCATTGAATATGTGAGTGAGGAGATGAATGGGTAAGCCAAATGCCTTATGCAGTGCATTTTACCCTGCAGAATATTGGAGCAGAGGTACTAGGTTACAATGAGCACACATCTTTTTAAATTTGTAATTGTTAGGATTTTGACACCAGTAATATAATGAACTAAAACAGAGTGTTGCATTTTTGAATTGTCTTCTTTCAGTTAGTGGTACACATCTCAGCTTCTTCCACACCCTCCCATGGCTTGTCAGCCTACTTTTCTTTTAGTGATAAATAATATTCTATGTCTATACATACCACCTTGAAAGTGTTATGCCAAGTGAAATAAGCCAATCAGGAAAAGACTAGCATGTGATTGACTTCATTTACACACAGTTTTTAGAGTACTCTAATCCATAAAGACAAAAAGGAAGAGCCCAGCGGGAGCAGGAGATAAGGAGTTACTATGTAATAGAGATAGACTTTGAGTTTACAACACAACAAAATTAATTATACATGGACCATGGTAATGGACACCAACAATGTCAAAGTACTGGCACCACTGGATTCACCCTTAAAAGTGGTTAAAATGAGAAAAGTTATCCCCATTTTATAGATAAGCATAAGTGCAAAATTCAAAGTTTGCATTGATCTTGAGCATTTTGTGCATATACGTATTAGGGCAAAGTTACAAGACCTTCCTTCTCTCTTTTTGGAGAAAAGTTATCTTAAGTGTATTTTATCACAGCTTCCAAAAATAAATAATAAATGGGAAAATGTCCTTTGTACTGTAGCAAAGTTATCTGAAAATAAATTAAAGTACAGTAGTGATAGAAATTGTAAAGTACCAAAACAATACCTTGCAAATGGAGAGACAGGAGGGACGGATAAGAGAAACAAAAGGATTAAGGTACCCACCCCCCATACTGAAGGTGATGATTACTCATTGCAAGCATGCATTAATAAAAACAAGTAATTTGGGGGGGGAAATTGTCAAGACTGCTCTGAAGGAAATCTAAAAATCATACCAGAAGACAGAAAACACGACTCTCTCAACCAGGGAGGTGTCCTGTCACCTAGGATGGGACACCATAATGTTACTAAACACATCCCTGGCAGAAGCCTGGCCAAGTGTCCTGGTCACTCTCCCCTGGTGGCTCTTCTCCCTCAGTGTCACTGTAGCTCTTCTGCACAGAGAAGCCCCTGGCAGGAATCTATTTCTTTTCAATGACCAATCCATTTCTGTACTTTAAAATAATTAATAGTCCACAGTTGGATCAGTTTTTGCAAAGAGATGTCAATTGTATGTAAAGCTGCGTTCCTTGAGCTCTCAATGCCTGAGCAAAGAGGAGGTGCAGCATTCAGGGAACTATTATCCCCTATAAAATTTTATTGCTGCATTATCAAGAAGCCCAAGGCCATGTTTCATGCAGACACTGTAAGCACAAAAGCAGCACATAAAGCACATTTGTTTATTGTGTAGGCTGATGAAGAAATGAGAATTTCCACTGGGGAAAGCTACCTCAAAGGAGGCTCCCTTTTTGCAAGCTGGTGGGGCTGTCCAGCTCTCAAAATTAATGGCACCCTCCCCAGCTGGGACAAATCTTTCCTCAAAACTCCCAATGGATTTACATATTTCTTTCCTAAAGATGAGCACACTTTCACACTATATGTATTTGCGTCTATTACTCCTTGAGAAAAAAAAAAATAGTCTCTGACAGGATAACACGTATTCATGCTGCCTTGTGCCTGATCCAGCCGCCAGAACAGACAATAAAACTCTTTGTTTGGAGTGTTAACTATCTCTGAGGAGAAATGTATGGTTTAATGGGGATTTTCTCCTAACATGCTTCTGTACACCAACAAAAGTTCATGGTAAAATCTATCAGCCAGAAAATTACAACTAAAGGTCTTTATTTATTAGAATCTATAAATTTAAAGCATAAAACATTAATAAAAGGTGATTTATATCTTAAACTTTGTTCCAAAAAAGCCTAACTCTCAATATTCTGAGAATCACAACACACATTTACCTACTAAAGAAGTTTAGAAGCAGCGCAATTTTTGCAAAGCTTAGCTTTGGCGAAGCGTGTGCTCTTATAAATCTTGTCATGCCATTGGATTGTTGTAACATTTAAAATCTGTTATTACCACTGTAGAATTTATATTCCCAAGAGCTTGCTTGCTTGCTTTTCTTTCTTCCTTTCTCTTTCTTTCTTTGTAAAACAATAGGTCTTTATTTAGAAATAAAGGATAGAGAAATAAAAGGCCCCACTTTGTGGGAGTAGGCCTCTCGGCCTTTGCTCCATGTTTCTGGAATTTCTCCCTTTACATGACAATCCATGAGAAAATAGGTAAAGTATATGTTACTCCAGTTCATGAACATGTGCTCATTTTGAACAATCTGTAACAGATGTTTTCAAGGTTATATTTGTCTTCAGTTTACTGTAGGTCTTAATAGAGTCAAACACAAATTTAAGCCAGTAACAGCATACTATGAAAAGGGAATACTTATATAAATGAATAATTCCTTCAGTTTGCTTTTGGTAGTTACAGCATGTAAAATTTTTTTTTAAATTCTCCATTTGCCTACATATGTGCCACATGAGATTACTGTACCACGGTAACTTACCTCGCCTTCCAGTCAACTTCCCCAAGGGTAGGCTTTGCCATGTGGCTTGCTGTGGAAGAGCACTTGGTAGACAGGAAGGACATCAGTCAGGCCAGTTTGGAGCCTGTTTTAATAATTTCTTGTTTATGCACCAAGAACTCCCAGCTTTCTCAGTAGGAGGACATGCCTCCGCTGACCACTTGCATGTTTGTTTTCTCCAGAATATGTGTGGTGTAAAATTAACCCAGATAATTTGTTGAACTGTATCCTGAAACTAAACTGTCCCAGCTGATCTGGAAAGGCAAAAATAAGGAATCAATAGGAAAAAAAAACACACACACACACCTTAGAGTCCTATGTTGCTGGCCTTGAACAGCAAAGACAATGTCAAGTGTCCGTAATGGAGAACCCCCTCTAAGAATTGTTACCAAGAAATCTGTCTCCACTTGAAGTCATCCAATTTCTGTTCAGCTAAAACTTTCTACTAAGATTGCATTGGAACACATCAGTATTTTGTATTCCAGGGCTCTATTGTAGCAAATCCAGAGGAAAATCTCTCTTATTACTGAGCATTGAACATACTTTCTCATTCCCCGTAAACACTGATTTCCTCTCTTGACTTCTCCATTGTCTATCCTCTCACCATCGTATTTTTACAACCTACTGAACAAATCATCCTGGACAACTTTGTTGGATCAGTGACTCCATTTCAACTGGTGGAATATTCGAATTTCGATAGAAACCCACTTTTTATTACTTTCTAACACTTTGTTGAAAAAAAGTGTTTGTAATCCAAATGCTGAATTGCTTCTGTCCCACTGCCTAAACAAACATATATAATTGTTCAATCATTATTTCTATCAATGTTTTAGTGAGTATCTCTGTCATAGAAGGTTTATGACATGACTGCAAACAGAATCTCCTGTAGCCACATTAGTAAGAATGTATCTGTCATGGTTTCGATCTGGAATGTTCCTCAAGAGTCTCATGTATCTGGAAGATGATTGGACCATAGGATTAATTGGATCATGCAGATTAATCTGTTGATTTCGTGTGCTTTAAGGTGGGGGGCTGTTTGGGAGGGGCAAATCAATGAGGATGTGGCCAGAAGTTATGTATTCCTGCCCCTGCTTCTCTCCAGTCACTCTGCTCCAGGTCACAATGGGACTAACAGCAGTTCTCCGTACTGCCAGGCCCTCTTTCCACTGCCAGCTGGCCGTGCATGGACTGACACTTTTGAACTGTGAGCCAAGACAAATATTCTCTGCCTTAACTTGTGAGTGTCAGGTATTGTGTCCCAGCAACAAGACAGTGATTAAGACAGTATTGAATCACAGAATCTCTCCCAAGCCTACAGAATCAGGTATGAGAGGTACAGAGCCAGGAATAGCAAAAGGTTAACTCTTGGCTTATTTCATAATCATGTCTGCACCAACTCTGCAGTATCCATCACTGTCTGTGGGCACTGCTGCTGGGCTCAAAGCTGATACTTTCTCTTGGCATTAGTGGACACTCAGCAGCATTTCCTCCTTCATGTTGATCTCTTCTAGATCTTAAGAGCACAAAGATGTGGTTTAATTATCAATACCCAGATGATGCACACATACTTTTACTGCAAATGAAGCTGGAAAGGATGGCTAAGACTTGCAGCCTGGAAAGTCATTGTTCATATAGGTAAACATCTCTTGATCAGATATTCTTGATTATTCTGTGCTAACAAAAATATGTTTAATGGCTTAGAACAACAAGTAATGAAAAAGTAGATGGAAAGTTATTAGTGCATCTGAGTTATTCTTGAATTTAGGTTGATGGAGCCTCCAAGTTCAATACGTGTTCACCAAGGCAAAATCAAAGGAAGCTTGGTCAAAAGCAAAATGTCTCTTAAAATTCCTAGCCCTGTTGAAAATTCATGGTCCAAAGCAAGTCATGTGATCATACCTAAAGTTATAGAGGGTGAGATTGCTCAATTTTTCCCTATTTCCACAAAGAAAACTAGCTTTTTGTGAATGACTATCACAGTTACCACAAATAGAAAAAAGAGTGAAGCATTCCGAGTAGTCAAAAAATTGACAGGCATTTGTAACATAACCATAAATGTAAAATTACAGCAAGTCTTGAATTTTTCCCACTAAGCATCATCCTTTCCTTTTCAGGCCTGCCAACTGTTATTTAAGTGTCTTTTAAAACCATTCTTCCCCTTCTACTTCCACGATTACTGATGGTACCAGCATCATCTGTATGAGGACAAGTGACGTCATTTCTTAGCCCTGTCCTGCTTCTGCTCATCCCCTGACAATCCATTTCTTGCCAAGAAATTAGATTCTTAAAAATGTAAATTATGAAGGTAAAATTCTGCAATTTGAAGTTCTCCAATGGCTTATCCTTTAGTGAGAATAAAATCTAAGTCCTTGCCTTGGTCTTGCTACAGCCTCATCTCTTAAGAAGCTTCAAGATCTCTAGAATTCAGCCTCCCTGCATACCTTTCTGTTCCTTAAAACAGCTCAGTTTGCTCTCAGCTTGGGGTATTTCATTGTGTTATTTCTGTGTCTAGTATGTGTCTCTGTCCTAATCACTTTCCCATTGCTGGGAAAAAATACCCAACCCTTCACCTAAAAGGAGGAGAATTTTATTTCATCTCACGACTTCTGTGAGCTCAGTCCATGGTGGCAGCTTCAAGGCTGAAATAGCATGGTGGTGTAGGATGATGAAGGAAAGCTGGGCAAACCATGATGACCAGGAAGGAGAGAGAGAAGAGACGATACAGGGCAAAAACACACCTTCCCTGGTCATGTCCCCAGTGACATGCCTCCCACCAGGCCCGGCCTCCTGGCAGCACAGTGAGTCATGAACTCAACCATGAGTGAATCCACCGATAAATACAGCACCCTCTCCTCCACACTGTGATCCAATCACCTTGCAAACAGCTGAAGCTTTGTGAGGGTGCAATGCAGATCTAAGCCATAATGTATTTCCACAGGTTTTTTTTTTTTGACCTGCTGTCCTTTCTTACCACCCAATTCTCAAGAGTGCGATTTACTTTATACTAAATTAAATTTTTCACCATGCCAAGTGATTCTTCTGCCTTTTTCTTCACTTAAATGTGCCTACTAGAATACCTGGCAGACTCTCGGTGCTTTTTAATATTTATTGAATGTGTAAGTGAGTGAGGAAATGAATGGGTAAGCCAAATGCCTTATGCAATATATTTTACTCCACAAAATATTGAAGCAGAGGACATTAGGTTACAATGAGCACACATCAAATCTATAATTTTTAGGATTTTAACACAAAACATCACCTCATACTTTATTAAATCACTTTCTAAACATTTCAGTGATGCCTAAGATCCTTGTACTGACATAGAAGACAACTTTATAAATCAGAAACCAACATACTCTTCCAGATTAAATTATTTCAATCTTCCCATCCTTATACACACTAAAATTTAATCAAACAGGAAATTACCCATTTCTCTAACTTTACAAAGAAAAATACCCCATGTGAAGGAAACCCTTCTGTCTCCTAGAAGCAAGTCTGAAAATATTTACAGCAATAAGCAGTCTTTGTTTCTTTCTGTCTTGAGCCCAATTCCTTAATAGTTGCTATATATTAGTTTTCCCATGGATAACTGGGTAGTCAGGAAATTTATACCTTTATAATATTTTAATTAATTAAGTTTGACATTTTAAAATTTTTATTGGTATATGGTTGTGATACATAATTATATTTCGTTGGGAGGACATATATATGTATATGTATATATGTATATATATGGTGTTATCCTGGGCTTTTGGGATCCCCTTTCCCCCCCCATCCTTTCTTCTTCCCCATTTCCCAGATTTCCTTCCTCATCTTTTTAATAATGGTTTTATAGAGGTATAACAGTCTGTTTTAAAAGCACGATTTGGAGTGCACATGTGAAATAACACTGTAGAGATGGCTGGCATATCCATCACCCCCAAATTTTCCTCCCTTCTCCCTCGCTGTGCCACAGGCAATCACTGATATGCTTTTAGTTGTTCTGAATTAGTTTTTCTTTTTTAGAACTATGAATGAATCAAATGATACACTATCTTATCCTTCCATATAGGGCTGCTTTCAGTCTGCATAATTCTCTGGGACAGATCCATGTGGATCCATGTTATTTTTGAGTGGTATTCCTTGGAACAGAGATGACACACTATACTTACTTATTCACATGTTGATGGAAATGGGTTATTTTTAATTTTGATGACTAAAAATAAAGACTGTAAATATTTAGGTGCACAATCCACATGTTCATAGATTTCACTTCTCTAGGGTAAATATCTAAAACTGGGATGGCTCTATTATGTGGTAAGTGTATAACCTTTAAGATATTTCTAAGCTATTTTCCAAGTGGTTGTAACAGTTTACATTTCTACTAGCAGTATATAAGAGTTTCAATTTCTAAAGCCCACCAACATTGAGTGTGTGTGTATGTGTGTGTGTGTGTGTGTGTGTGTGTGTGAGTGTGTGTGTGTGTGTGTAATTTTCAATTTGGATTTTTTAGTGAATAATTGTCTTAACTCCCTCAGTATAGCCTTATCTGTCATCATAAGTATTCAATACTGATACATCTCTTAAAATCTTTTACCAGTTTTTTTTTAATTTAGTTTTTTTCTTAACTATTTTGAGAGTTCTTTAAACATATTGGCTATGTACTCTTCATTTTTTCAGATGTAGGATTGACAAATATTTTTTGTCCATCTTGACTGTCTCTTAATGATTTCAATGTTTTAAAAAGTCCAAAACCTCAAAAATAGTCTCTGCACTTTCATGTTTTTAATGGGATAATTCAGCTGATTTCCCAGCTCAGAACTGTGGTGATGGCCTCGCCTTCCTTCTCCTCAGTCCAAAACCTTCTGTCAGTCAGCCAGCTACATCTCTTCGATTTGCAGTTCTCCTTATCCCACCCCAGCCACTCAGATTCAGTTCTTTTCATTGGTCTTCATGTCTGTTGTTTGTTTGTTTGTTTGTTTGTTTTCACCAAACCAGTCCTCTCCTGTGGCCAGCAGGACAGTGAGCATGCATCTCTTCCTTGATCATGTGCCTGGGTACAGAGACCTCTTCAATGATTTACTATTTGAAGGACAAATTAATACAACAACAAAAAAACCAACTTTATCTTGAACCATAAAGCACATATCTATTTCTCAACTCCTGTGCAAAAACTGAACAACTTGTAAACGTCCAAAGTCATATCCTCTTCCCCTCTCTCAGCCCCGTACCATGTTCTCCCCAAACTGTCAACAAAGAGAGCGCTTTTTTTCCTATAGGGGGCCTCCTGCCCTCTTATTTCCCCGTCAGGACATAATTCCACAAGAGCATAAATTGGTCCTGCTCGTGGCTAGATTTTTAACACTTGGAAGAGCGCCCAGCACATGGCTATGTTCATCCTCAGAAATCAGGACAAAAGATGTCTCTTTAGTAATGCTATTAACCAGCTCCAAGGAAAAATTTATTTCAGCTTTGTTTTGTCAGAGGACTGTCACCTTCTTCAGAAGCAAAGCTCGTGTTAATGCACTGACTTTATACTTCTGAAGGAGGAGCTTCACAAAGGTCACTACTCTGGTCTGCTTGATCGATGAGATATACTCTAAAGGTTCTAGGCATACTGTCTTCACGCACTTTATTTTCTACGTGCTTTATTTCTTTATTCCTTTCTCTCCTTCCTGTACTCATGGGCTTCCAAACTAATAGCACCAATCAATTAGAAAAGTGATATACATTACACACCAAATAAACAGTAACTATTAAATTTTTATGAGTATGTATACCTATGGAAAATACATGTAAGAAGTTCTATATATCTATATATAACACGGTTTCAACAGAAGTACATTAGTTTTTAAATTCCTCACATTTAGCACATGTGAACACAGGCAGACACTTCTGTAAAAATAGTTAGATACGTGTTACACTTCTAGCCTATAAATATAATGCTCAGGGAGGGTGTATGTGTTTCTATATATGTATGACTGTCTATAGACATGCATGTAATACTGCATATGTATAAAAAGCAGATTGTAAAAGCTTTAGGATATAACAAGTTGCACTATAAAAATGAAATATTTTAAAAATAGAAATAGCGTCTTTCCGCCAAAGGGAAGGCATCATATGTAGTGATTTCACAAACATATTGCGACTGGCTGAGGGTTTTCTTGTGCAGCCAGTGGACTTCCAAACAGATGGTATGAGGTTGCATGTCTCAAACGACAGCCCAAGGATTAGCTGTACCAGGGTCCCCACGTGTGTCAAATATCCACTCTCCAAGACACCACCTCCCGTCCGCCTCACCGGAGATCTGGGGATTGGCTCCAGGAGTCCGAGGGCTTTGATTCTGTTTGGATGCTGTGTTCTGTGATGCTGTCTCTGGTCTAAGGCACCGTCTTTGGGCAAACAGGCTCACGTAGAAGAATGAGGGACACACGGGGGAGCAGCTGGGAGTAGGAGGCTGGAAAGTGCGTGGGGAGGCACAGAAGGCTGCTGCGTGGTGGGTGCTGGCACACGTGGATGCTGGGTCCAACAGGGAGTGGGTGAAGGAAGGAAAGATTGCTGCGACGAGGACCTTCTGTTCCCTGTCGGGGGTGAGGAAGCAAGACTCTCAGCTGCCAGCTTCCCCACCTCTCGCTTCCCTCTCTCTCTCCTCCTGTTCTTCGACCTTTCCTCAACGTGTCTTCCATCACAATAAGTTCTTCGTCTCGGCAGAGGCTGGCGCTGCCTCGCTCTCCTTTCTATTCTCAGCGTCCTCAGAGCTCAGAGCCAATCTCGAGTTGGTGCGGACCCGAACATGGGGAGGCAGCCACCACCAGGGATCCTGGGAGAAGCACCTCTGACATCAGGTGATTACTGCTCTGCAGCCTCGGGGTATGTCAGAGGTGAGAGGCTTTTTAGAAATCGATTAAGCTAGTGCTTTCCCTCATTACACAGCAAAGAAACAGCCACAGGAATCTGTAAAGTCACAAAACAGCTCAGCCTCTGACCTCACGTGACATCCAGATCTTTCCATCCCTTTTGATCTTCTTCCAGAAACTCATTGTCATGATCATTACGTGGGGCTGTTGTCGGGTAGTATCCCGGTGGGCACCACATAAGGAGTTTGCGTGAACAAATGGAGCACTATCATGCAGACATTTCATGCATTCCATGTTGTTAGTAGCACAAAATTATGAAACCACATGACAAAAATTTTCTTCATCTGTAGCCTATTTTATATTTCATAACATGATGCAAAATGTAAGTGCAGTGTATGACTTGCAAAATGCTCCCCATACATTATCCTATCTGACATGTTTGAAAATGTAAAGATACTCATAACTCCGGGCCTAAGGGTTAAAAAGTAATGTGGTCAGATATTAGGAAATTCAATGGCTAGCTATGGGCACAATTGCGACCCAAACCCCAAAACCATTAAATCATTTTTTAGGCACATGAAGGAGAAAGGCTTTGTCTACAGAGCTCTTCTCGGAACACTCTTAGTAGCCTCAATCTTCAGATATTGTTTAAGACAAATACATAGACATACTTCCTATCTTGTATGTGGATAAAATAAATGAGTGATGCTTTTTAAGGGCCATGATGCTAAAATCTAAAATTTAAGCAGAAATGAGGAAAGATAAAGAAGAAAGAGACAGTGCGGGTCACCATGTGGGCTTTGCTCTTACCAGCCACTCGGCTCCACGGTCAGGTGGTCAAGCAGCAAGTCACTTCCGCTGCTCCAGGCACAGCCCCTCCTTCTAGCCATGCAGGCCACTCAGGGTCCATCAGAAAACCATAGTAGACCCTGCCGTTTGTGTGCTTATTGCATTTTTAATTTAATAATATTATGTATAAGTTTCATTTTTAAATTATGTTATTTGGAGCTTGAAATGATGTCTTGAAAACCATTCTTAATGGAGACGTGGTACCTCAACACATGGCTATTCCATCATGAGTTTAACCGATTCTCAATTGTTAATGTTATGTGTTGTTTCCAGTGTTGCGCTCTTATGACCAAGGACACACTGAGGATCATTCTGTATGAATAGTGCATTTGTATTTGTCACTATTTTTATAGTTTTAATATTGAATGTGGTAACTACCCAGCCCTTCCTATCAGGCGGATACTATAAATACAAGACCATTAACCAGGCATTTTCTTGCAACATGTTACCTGAAACACCGTGGTTACAATAATACGTATGAATTTATTTTAAGCTAAAAGGCAAGATGCATCTTGGGAAAGAAGATATAGTTGTTTATCATAATCTTAGTTTCTTGGGAGAACAATTGCAGTCACTGGTCTGGTCGTAATATATTTATTGGAATAAAGCAATAGGACTCTTACTACCCAAAATGCAGCAGCACGTTTAGGGGATGATTTATCTGGCCCCCTTCTTAATAACAATAAAGAACTAACATCCATCTACGTTCACCCGGGAGTTAGCAGAACTTTGCCTTGTTGCCACAAGACTCTGTATTCCTTGGCTGGGTGCCACTGTTCAGGTTGCAAGAATTTCAGCTTTCAACTATGTCTCAGTTGTGTATAATACTGTGTTTACTGGCCACATTAATAATAACATCTTGCTAGTGCCTGCTGAGTAGAAAGCCATCCGCTCAGTTTATTTTCTGGTCAGATGTACATTGTTAGAGGATAACATTTTAATTAAAAATGGAAAAGGCCTGTTGACTCAAGGAAAACCCAGTGGCGAGCCTATATTGAGATACACTCGCGTAATGACGCCAAAGGTGCTACTATTGCACATTCTCAGAGGTCTCAGATTTCAGAGGCACCCTAGAACAGATATGATTTTCTCTTCTAACCAGGTGGGCTAAGGGCCTCAAAGATCCCTGTCTTTGATCTGCTACATTAGAAATCTATTGCTGCATGACAAATTATCCCCAAAGTTAGGAGCTTAAGGCAGCAAAAATGTATCCCTCTTTGTATGTGAGGAATCTGGGAACGGCTTTCTTAGGTCTTCTGGCGTAAGGTCTTGCCTACGGGGCCAATTGAGGTGTTTGTTGGGACTGGGAAATTCATCTTCAGGAATTTACTGAAAAGCTCACTCGGAAGGCTGTTTGCAAGCCTCAGAAGATTCTCTTACAAGCTCACTGGCTACTTAACAATGTGCGCTGTCCACGGAGACACTCACAGTACAGCTGCTTGCTTTTCTCAAGAAGGAAAGGGAGGGTGACTGAGGTAGGAAAGTTTATAGTACTTTGATACCTAACCATGTCCATTGTCATTCCTTCTGACTAAAAGCAGGTATTTATGTCCAGCCCATAATCAAGTGAATGAAATTATATAAATAAGTGAGTGCTTAGTGAATATTTGGAGTCAGACATTATTAGAAACCACTTTAGAAGCCTCCTGTCACTTTGGGGCTCATAACAGAGGAAATATTTCTGGCAGCCCAACCTATGGAACCAGAAGTTCTGTCTCTCAACCCCTAGGGTCAGTTAATCTGATGATATCGCAGTCAGTCCGGGATGCCACAAGGAGCTTGTGGCAAATCTCAGTAACAAATATGGAGGGGACAGCAGGGCAGAGGCACCGTGGAGTTGATGGGATTGTTTATGTCCCTGAAGCTTCTTCCTTCCATTCTGCTCCCTGTCCCTCCAGCCACGATGAGGGGCCCAGGAAAACGTCCTTCTGGTCGGTTTACTCAGGATAAAGAAAACAAAACAAACAAAAAACAGAACCTAAGCCTGCTCTGCAGATAGTTCTGTGCCAAACTCAGTAAACATTTTCAGTAGAGGGATAAAGTAGATATTTTGAGTTTTTCTGGCCACATGTAATCTGACACATATTTTTTGGTTTGTTTTGGCTCGGTTTATATTTAATGGTTAACCATTTAAATACTGGTATCATTCTCAGCTCATAAGCCAAGCAAAAGCAGACTCTTGCCATATTTGGATGATGGCTGTAGTTTTCCAATTCATTTTTAACTTAAAATCTTGGACCCACAGGAAGTGCCCACTATAGTAGTAGCTTCATGCATGTGTAGCTTTGAAGAATTACAAATGCCACGTTTGTAAAATCTGGTGGTGCGTCCTGCTTACCCCTCACCTCGACAAAGGAGAACTTGAGATATTTGTATGCCCGTGTTCATACTAGTGTTATTCAACAATGAAAATGGAGAAACAGCAAAAGTACCAATTAACAGATGAATGAACAGACAAAATGTGGTAAGCACACATGCACACACACGTGCATACATGCACACACACACACACAAACCCCAAATGAAATATTTTTCCCCATTAAAGAAACAGAATTGTGATTAAATCTAAAACTCTGAGGGTGTGTGAGCTTCACGTCACCGTGGCAAAGTACCTGGGTAAAGTCAACTTCAGGGGAAAAGAAAAGTTCAGTTTGTCTCCTGATTTTAAAGGTTTCAGTTGGTGTTCACTTGGCTCTGCTGCCCGTGGGCCTGTGGTAACACAGCTCTTCATGGCCCAAGGCAGAGAGCCGGTGGCAGTGGAAGTTTCTCACCTCAGGTCAACCAGAAAGCAAAGGTTAGAGAGACAGAGAGAGAGAGACCAGTGTCCCCAATAACTTCAGCCCGCAGTGAGCTAACTTGCCACTAAGACCTTCCTCTTCAAGTTTCCACCAGCTCCCAATAGCACCCTCAGCTGACAACAAAGATTTCAACATACGAGACTGTGGGGAGCATTTAAGAGTCAAGCCATAACAGAGGATAGTATCCTAAGTGAAATAACCTGGTCACATATAACAAATAGTGCCTCAGTCATTTATGCAGGACATAGAATATTCAAGTCAAGAGAGTCAGAAAGCAGCATGGTGGCTCCCAAGGGAGGAGGTGGGGGATGGGCATTGTCTTGTGTGTAGAAAGTCTGTTTCACAAGATAAAGAGAATTCAGGGGATGGATGATGAGGGTGGCTATACAGTGATGTGAACATACATTGAACTGTGCATTTAAAATATTTAACAGCAAACTATATGTTGTGTGTATTTTGCCAAAATAAAAACAAAGTGCAGATAAATTGAAAAAAAATGTGTTGGCATAGATTTGGCCACAATTTGCGGTTCTAGAATCTTAGAACAATGAATCATACATACCCTGGTACATGAGGTTTGCCAATTTCTTTGGCATAAACATATCCACTAATGCTGGTAACCACCTACAATATGACATCACTATACATGGAGTTCCCAAAGATGTGCTGTGTCATGCCAGCAGAGACTTGCCATCATTCAGAAGTAATAAGCAACACCAAGAGTTTAGGTAACAGTAAAATGCAGTCATATACTTAAAGAAGTGATGAGTTTTAAGTGTGTACTGCTTTTGTAGTAAACATAATTTATTTAATCACAAGTTCACATGACATAATTTTTTAATAATGATTCTGTGTAAGAACGTGTTAATAAGATTTCTGAAAATTTAACAATGGCTCTCATGACCAGTGTGGCTGACTCCAGCACAGATCTGGTTGGTTCCTCCCATCTCACATCCTATAATATAAAGCATCCAGAGTGGCAGAAAATGAAAGCTCTGAAAGGCTTCCGCCCAGTGAGATATCCTGGCCCAGGGTGGCAAGGTAGATCTGTATATGGTAAGAGGGGGTGAGATGGTGTCATCCCAGTTCCTCAGGACTTACCTCTTGGAGCCCGGTTTCCCCAGAATAGACCCACCTGAATTATACACAGGCTCTGGGCATGCATGAGCCCACACTCTCATTAAGTTATGTTCAGATTCCTTCCCTCCTCACAATAGAACCGCCTCTGCCTTCAGCAGTAATGGTAAGAGAAAACTTTCCTCTTAAACCACATTTGCAAGTGAGAGTCCCGCGGTGGTGGTGGTGGTGGTGGTGGGGTATCTTCCAGGCACCTGGCCAGCTTCTATCTAAAGCCTCTTCCACCACACACACACACACACACACACACACACACACACACACACACACACACATATATATATACACCAACTCATACACAGCCTGTTCAATACCCAGGCTGCTGAGTGGGAAGAAGAGAAAAATAATCACTCTCACCTTCTTAAGGTTCTTCCTACAGTAAGATAAAAATAGCAGTTGCTCAGTTACTAGGTGACCCAGCTACCTGTTTATCCTGTTTAGAGTGATGCCAGGCTTTGAGCCAGATGCTTAAAAAATGTTACTTGTCATTCTTAATAGATAGAAGACACTGGCTTTGTGAATTACATAAAAAGTTTTACACTAAAGTCTCAAGAATATTTGGATTAAATTTTGTTTTAAATTGCCTCAAGTGATGTATTTAACTTAGGTATTTGAAAAATGACTAGGAAAATGGAAATTCAGCCAATATATATATCACTGAGGAAGGAAAGACTAGGCCATTTAGAGTTTCCCAAAGTCAGAAAGTCAGTTGGAAAAGTGTTAATTATTTAAATCAGTAATGTTTAAAATCAGACTGGTGACAAGAATGACTTTTCAACTTAATCAATAAACAATTACCTCTCAGTAAATATGCTCCCTGTAAGGCTCTGTGTGTTCTTCCTGAGAGAAGGTCTGTATATTGTGTTGTTCTCAAAATCTTTGAGACTCAGATGGTCAGTAAACATAACTTTCATGAGGAATGAAGTTGGACTTGACCTACCATCTAACATTGTGTTAAACTAAATATTCTAAACACAAAATATTTGTTGATTTGGGTCAATCCTCCATTTATCTCTTAGTTATATCGTTACTCTGGTGCAAAAGCGTCCAACCTTTCAGTAATTTCCAATTCCCTACCATTGTGCCGTGGGTAATTTGACCAAGTCCCACACACTTCTAAGACTCAGTGGGCTGGTATCCTATTTCAGTCGCCTGCCATCTTGTAAGTGACCTGGCTTTTGGTAGTGCTTCCCTGGATTAGAATTCTGCCTCCAGATGAGGAACCTGAGCCCTCTTCTCCAGTGTGGGGCCCCCGTACTGTAATTCCAGTGCTGAGCTCAGCCTTTCCGCTATACAGCCTGGCTATCTGTGTACGACCTTGGCCTACAGGAAGCTACTTTTTCAGTCAGGAAAGATTGACTGCTTCAGCCCTAACGTAACAACTGTGCGGGACTCATCAATTGTCCTGGCCAAGAGGGGCCCATCTCCCTTAATCCACAGCCCAGCTGCCTGCTCTGCCACCCTATCAGGGAACTCTGCTTTCTCCTCTTCATCACCAGTCCCCAACGCACACACCAGCTAAACAGCCAGGTCCCTGACCCTCCTGCCGTCTGGCCCGCCCACACTACACAGAAGCTCTGTTCACCCTGCATTCAGCCTCTTTCTCCCTTTCACCTCATTGCTCCTCTTCTTATCCCCTTTTTTCTTACCCCCCTTAGGCCTTATTCCTTATGCCTAGACCTGTTATCGAGGCCTTGGGTCATAGGGGAGAGGGGCTTACACCTACCTGCTGCCCTGGGCTCAGGGTCACAGCGGCAATAAACTTTCACTCCAAGTTTTTTTGCTGCCGGTCAGGTTTTTGGTTCTTCCAGGCTCCTTCTTTTATCTTACACCCAGGCCTCCTTGCAGCCAAGGCCTAAACATGACCTTTAGCTATCGTCCCTGGATTCACCTTTATGAGGGTTCGACTTGAGAGAATACAACGTGACAAAGAAGTGATACATGGAACCCACTATTGAACAAAGGGACAGAAGGGGTCCCCAGCTCTCAGAGCAGCAAATGCTGGCTGCCTGGCATCCACAGTCCAGGGTAGAAGGGTACCGTGACTTCCCAAAGCACCATCAGTGTAATATTGACGTCTTTCCTACAGAGAGTGTTGGTGCAGTTTCCGATTCTTTGCATGTAAATTTTCTCTCTCCAAAAAAATAAGATTATATAGAAAAAATACCAAAATTTGAATTATATATGTATATGTGTGTGTGTGTGTGTGTGTGTGTGTGTGTGTATAAATATATATATATATATTCTACACTGTAATATACATTAGAGAAATGTAGGTTGGCTTTTCTTTGAAATTAGTTGTACTGATTGGTACACTTCTTTCTAGTCAAGTGACAGTTGTGTGATTCCACCAATACCAAATCAGACTCTCCCTCCTGGGTCTTCAAGTGTTAATGTGGAGAGCAAAGCGAGACCACGGGAGGAATTGTGTCAACTCGTTGCAACTGGGAAGTGTGCAGGGAAGAGCTTTCAGGTGTGCGCTGTTGATTCAAAGGCGGGAAAGTGTGAGCCGCCAAGCTGGCAGCTTGACGGAGTCAAAGAGAGAAGGAGAAATATTATTGCAGCCTCTTCCTGTAAAAGCTCTGGCCTTGCCTTGACTTTGGCTGGTTCTTGTCTTGCTCCCGTCTTCACTTCCCAGATTCCCATCAGTCTCTCGTCTCCGCCTTGTGCTGTGGGCAGCCATCCATGGCAGTTCGAACTGGCTGTCCTGCAGTCCGGGACTGGTGTCCTTCTGGCACAAGTCTGAACAGCAGCTGGATCCTCCGGCTCCAGCACAGGTGTATGACCAATGTGGACTATCTCTCTTCTCAGACTTATAAAGCTCTCTAAATAAATAAATAAATAAATAAATTCTTTTATCTCTCTAAGTTTTATTACCTCTGCCTCTCTTAGAACCCTAACCAATACACAAGAGGAAAAAAGAACCTTGAAGCACGTTTTTCTTGGGACTGTGTCTTGCCATATTCTCTGCTGTTTCAACTCAAAAACTAACTTTGTTTCTATACATTTTCTATGCAGTGATTTTATGAGATGTCTGACTTTTTTTCCCTTTGTAACAAACTCCTCTTTGAATCAATTTAGCTAGAGCTGTTGTGTTGTAAGAATTCAAACTCAAACTGAAAACCATGATAAATGTACTTGACAAGTTTCTACTATAAGTTCAAAAGTGTGTACACTGTTTAATTGGATTTCATTAATGTGTCAGACCAGGATAAATTCATGTATGGTAGGAAAAAGGTAAGAGCAATGGTTGTCAGGGAATAAGAGAGGTGGGATGCTCAACTAGGAACGGAAGAGAAAATTTGCTGTAATGTCCGATTAAGCTCAAGAGTGTCACTTCAAAAGATGGGCTGAAACAAAACCATGGCATCTGTCTTTGAGATCTTACTTGGACAAAGGATCTGTGCAGATGTAAACACAAAAAGATGCGGTAGCACTAAGCTAGCATGAACACTACAGCCAACAGTGTGTGTGTTTACAAGAAACAGGGAGACAGAGAGAAGACCACGGGAATGCAGAGATTGAGGGGATGGGGCAACAAGCCAAGGAACCACCAGAAGCAAGAAAGAAGAAGAATTCTCCGGAAACAGTCGGAGGGAGCAACTCTACCACTGGAACCTTCATTTCAGACTGGTGGCCTCCAGAACCATCAGCGGGTAGTTACATCATTTGAAGCCATCCAGGTGGTTGTAAAGAGTCAACTTTAGTTCACAAATACAGTAAAATTTTACATCTTCATAGATTTTTGGTGTTCTGTACGTTTCACAAAGATATGCTTAAGATATTACCAATTCTCTGCATATAAATTTTATCTTTCCAAAAGAGATTCCAGAAACAAATACCAAACTCTGATGTATTTGCAAAAATTTTGAGGATTGTGGTAGAGTGATACCTTCTGCTTTCTTCAAGAAGCACTTAAAAATAAAGACTAAAAATAAAGACTAATAGGTAATTAAAAGAATGGACACATGAATAATTATGTCATTAAGCTCCTGCAAGAGAAACTTCCCCAATATATATGGTACATAATGTTTTACATTGAACTTGAGTTTTTGTGCACATATATATCCTGACAAAAGTATAGATCCTTTTCCTCCTGCCCCACCTTCCCTAGTTCCCATTATTCCACTATTTTATTCTATAAAATGACTGAGATCTGGATTTCTCATAGTAGAGAAGCCATTCAATATTTAACCTTCTACATCTGACTCACTTCACTGAGCACGATGGATATGACAGAATTTTAACCTGTAAAATCCCCACAGATGCTTGCTGAAACAAAAATAACATTTTTAATTTAAAAATATTCACAGCAAATGGTTAGGCTAAAAAAGTAGCAATATAATTGTTTTATATATTATGGTCTGGATTTTTCTGCCTTTCTTTTGGAAATGTAAAATGTCTACAAGGATGGAAAATAATGCATCATTTATTTTTTCTGTAATTCTATGTGTATGAAACGTCCAAAGTAGATCCATTGACAGAGACACAGAGTAGGTTAGTGATCAGTAGGAAGAAGGAGTTTGGGAAACCAACAGTGTGTTAGATTTTGCTTTACTTTTCCACAGAAGAATATGCTTAGTATACTCAGTAGACACTGTGCTCAGAAAGGAGAAGAGCTAACGTGTGGAAGTGTGGGCGTGCTTCTGTTTTCCACAGGGGGCAGCCCAGGGGTTAGCAGCACTGATGCCAGTCAAAGTGTGAGGGTAACTTGCAGTCGGGACCGATGGACCTGGAAAGCGTCTAGGCCATGCTGCCACGTCCTCCTAAATTTTTAAATCTAATTTTTGGAATTCGCAATGTTCCTAGCATAACCATACACAAAGTTAGAATGTATCAAAAAGTACACACAGCATTGTACACTTTAAGATCTGGTTTTAGGTATGTCACGGTATGTGCATCATGTCCTTTCAGTTGCCTGTAATGAAAGAAGTCCTCCATATCCAGTGGCATTAACCACTTACATGCATTTACCTTATTTGCCCTTTTCTGAGAAAAACTGCCGGAAAGTGTAGAGTGGTAGCGTCTCTTTCTGGG
This sequence comes from Ctenodactylus gundi, assembly GCA_004027205.1. Lineage (NCBI taxonomy): Eukaryota > Metazoa > Chordata > Mammalia > Rodentia > Ctenodactylidae > Ctenodactylus > Ctenodactylus gundi. Next base: position 707,373 of record PVKB01000323.1, read on the forward strand.
CCCCTCGTGCTGTTCTATTTTAAATGACTGGGATTCTGTCTTTCCTCAGTTAGACAATTCCTAAATTTAAATCAAGAACTTTCAACAATTAAACAGAGCTCTCCGTGTACTAGAGCAACCTGCACACAGTCTATACCACAGGCATGTCGTCCATTCGTAGGTAAAAGCTCTTTCAAATCCTTAGTAGATGAATAGCTCACACTGGGCCAGCCCAGCTTAGAAATAGAGTGTATCCCAGTAGCATAAAAAAGCTGTAATTTAGACGCAGAACTGAGATGCTTTCTTCAGCCTTCAATACATACGTCTACCTTGTGACAACAATTTAGTTCTGAGGAAGCACTCTCAGAGGGAAGTTGTTTGTATTTTCGTTCCCAAAAACGTTCCTGTGAAGACCGATGCGGCTCATCACATCCTGTGTGAACGTCTGTAATGGATTATTTTACCCGCAGGATAGGTGAGCTTTTCAGTCGTGATGAGAAAGCCTCACGTCTATTCCAGGCAGAGTACGAACGGAAAGATGAAAGGAGCGAATCAGAGAGGTGAAAAGTCTCGGCTCAGCCGGGAGGGTCCGGTGCAGGAAGGCTGCCACAAGAAACACGTGACGTGTGACATTTGGTTCCACCAAATGTGCAAGAATAATTTACGAAGGATGTGCCTGTGATGCAGCTCGGAAGAGGAAAGGCTTAAGGGCTTCATGAAATTTTAATTTTGATAAGTAGGAGCACGCTCTGCTCAAGGAAACCCCACAATGAAGATGTAACTGTCAAGATTCTTTGTTCATGAATTCTATTGTTGCCAGACTGACTTTGGAAAACTATGCATGCAGGAAACAAATTGATGAAAATACATTAGGAATGAGACAGAATAAACTTCCTTTAGCAATGTGTATGTTGGACAGACAAAAGTAAATAAGGAACACGTGTAAGATTTCTTACAAAACATAAACACGGCAAGATGAATTACGATTGCCCTAACATGACTCTGTGAACACTAGCCGGGTATCCTAAAGGGAACTACCAGACATGCTGCAGATGAGTAGAATCAATCCTGGGCTCTGGTCACAAGGGTGCTCCAGTATCAGAATACCTACTGAAGGAATTCCAAAAGAATAGTTTATACAGATAGGTATTAAAATTTTATCAATGCATATAAAAACATGTGAACCTGTAGCTTACAGTCTTGATTTTCTTAAAAAAAAAATTAGAACATGTAAGGGGACTTGATTATAATTGATAATTCACTTTTGAGCAATTGCTCTAGCCCCAGAGCTAGGCCCCCAGCTCACATATTTCATTTTGAAAAGCACATCGTTTTCATTCCTATTTTATGGTCTTACCATATTTTTCTACTGGAGGCTGGGGGAATGGCACAGCAATGAAAGGATTTGCCTGGCAAGCATAGGCCTTGAGTTCAACTCCCCAGTACCACATGAAGCTGGGCATGGTGGCACACGCTTATAATCCCAGTTCTCCAGAGGCTGAGGCATGGGGATTGCCATGAGTCCCAGGCTAGCCAGGGCTCCATAGTGAATTCAGCTTGAGACTGGACTACAGAGGGAGAACCTGTCTCAAAAAAAAATAAATAAATAAAGGAAAGAAAGAGAGGAATGTTCTATTGTTTAAATTTTACCTTGTTTGAAAATGAGAATGCAGCTCAGTGGTAGAATACATGTTAGCATATGTGAAGCTGTGTGCTCAATTCTCAGCATCAAAAAAATCCCCCTTTTTATAACCATGAATTAAATTACCATTTTTTTACTTCAAAACGCTGAATTTTTTTCTTTCAGAATAGTTATCTTCTTCCCATGCCCCTTCCTGGTAACCATTAGCTAGACATTCCCCACCTACCACTCTTTCAGTTAAATATTTTGTTGTGCTTATTGATCATTCACAGTTATTCTAATTGAATTGCTCACTCAAGACCCATTTTAAAAGAATTTCCTTGCTTAAAGAATTTGTAACTGAGAGTCCAAGTCCAGAACACTAAGTACTTTGCCCTCAATTCAGACAGCTTGTTTGATGTCTCCTAAAAATAGTCAAGTCACAATCAGTTATTAAAAATTCAATTTGCTTACTACCCAAATTATTACTCCTGTTTATTGTCGTTTTATCTTCTTTTATGTTCAAATATTCAATCATATGTGTAATCTGGTAAGAAATCAATATTCTCTAGATTTAAACTCATATGGAACGTCACTTTTTAGACTTTTAAATATGTTATATTAATCCGAACTTTTCCCAGCTATTCTCTATTATGCCATTAAGACCGTGTTTGGCTTTTTTTACTTGAACTGTAAATATTTATTTATTAAAGTTACTCACCTACTTTGATGTCGACATTCCCAAACCTTACATAACGTATTAGATACATTGTTAAGAAAGATGTTAATATCCAAAGTAAGAATAATTTATACCAAATGGTTTCATGTGCATTCATCTCATTTCTTTCTCACTTTTTTATCACCTTCATTTATTGTCTATGTTGCATTTATGTGACACAAAAATATATTGTGTCTTGATTGCAAAACCTGAAGTCGCTCTTACTTCCACAAGATGGCAATGCCTCAAACGTGTTCTTGTGGTTTACTGACACCAGGTTAAGACACTGTGAACCATAGTAACTCAATGTTATCTACAAATAGAAAGGTCCTGTTTTTGCTTCTATCGTCCTCCAAATGAAATTATTTAAATTGTAATAGATTTGTAATATCTGAAAACCTCCAAATTCTGTTTTTCCATGACCTTTTTCTTGCTATCAGCAGCTAATTGGGCATAGTAAATCACATATAAGGAACTGGTAGTAGGCTGTAGGACTTCCCTAATGACGAATGAAATAGAAAATGACTCGCAATTGTGTCAACACTATCAATTTATGAGTATCTGACTCCTGTCTTTCTAATCAACAAATGGAGAGGGATTTCGATGCATACTTTAATTACATTACAAACATTAAATATTCAATGGTTCAATTTCTTGCATTAATGCACTCCACATATTGAATAAGGTAAGAGATCAAATTACGGGAGCAGATATTTATTTATAGTTCCATTTTGGTCGCGATTGGAGTGTCGACCTCCTTGTAGAATTAACCAGGTAATAAACCTAAACCAGATTACAAAATAACAATTTTATTAATTAAATTCTGTTTCCATTGTTAAATTGCTAACTATTAAAATGCAATTACTTCACCCAAGAAGAGAAAGGGAATCCCTTTTCCATTTTAGGCATACTTCCTTCATAGCACGTCTCCTTGTAGAAAATAATGGTTAAATGCAAGGCCATATTCACCGTTTAATGACACCTACGGTGATAAAGGGATGAGACAGAGAAGTCCATAAGATCACCTACGAATCAGACTCAGCTTGAAATCCAGCCGAGGCCCATTGGTGATGGAGCTGGACCAGAGGTGAAGCTATCTTGAATTTTTTCTTCTTTTTTAGTTATGATCATTTTCTGTCTTTTTTTCTTTTTTCTCCCATTCTATTAATATGTATATATACAACACATAATGTTTACATTGAGCTTGAGTATTTTGTGCACATATATATCATGTCAGAGTTACAAACCTTTCCCCTCTCCCGTTTTCGACCCACCCACTCTCTCCTCTCCTCTAATTTCCACTATCCTCCCGTTTAGCTCTATGAAATGATTGTATTCTGGGTTTCTCATAATAGAGAAACCACCGGATATTTAACCTCCTGGGTCTGACTCACTTCTCTGGGCATGGTGTTCTCAAACTGCATCCATTTACCTACATAGTTTTGAGGTTTTTGTAGATAAACTGAGTCTATTCAGTAGTAAATGACAGAAACATGTTTGTTCATCTGTGGCCAAGGAGAGAATCAAACCTGGATGTCCATTTTTCCGCTTCATTTTACCCATTTCTGTTACTAAATACATCGCTCTGAATCGTCTTGAACACCAGTATTTGAAGGTACTTTACATCACTTTTTGCTCTTTTTACCCCTTATTCATTTGGAACTTGATTCCTCCACCCTGACAGTTTGGTAACATTCCAATTATTTGGACCATGAACCCCTTTTTCTTGTAAGAAATTTAATTCTTCTTCATGAGATTAGTATTTTTTGTACAGTCTCCTCATTTTCACTTCCCAGCCATTCCCACCACAGACTGTGACAGCACATTTGCCAAGCCAACTCAGCCTTTACGATTTTTCAACGTTAGAAGCCAAGGGCAAACTAGGTCGAGTTCCACCAGGCTAGCCAACAGTAGAAAGGACATACGTAATGTTAGATGAGATTGTGTTTTATCCCCCTCCTTGGGTCATGTCTTCTAGTTTTTAATTCCTTTTACAATGATTTCATAAATGAACAATCTACATAGTGTAAAATGCCCTCATTATTGGTCTTTAACTCGGTGACAGTGAGCTTGTGTGATGATTCAGCTACCTTTGCCATGCGATTGGAGACCACCCATCACCCTACAAAGCTCCTGTGCCTGTTTCCCATTAAGTTCTCCTTCCCCGGCCTCCCCGACCAGCCTACGGTAGCTGAGAGTTTCCATTTTCTGGAGATTTTGAATAACCTTCTGTGCACTCTGTGCATCTGATTTGTTTTGGAAGCGCATCCACTTAACCACATGTATCAGTAGCTTATTTCTTTTTCTTGATGAGTATCTCACTACAGGGATGCACCGCATGTCCTTGCTCTCACCTCATTGGTGCATTCAGAGTCAAGATTACGGCTCCTCTGAGCCTCTCATTCATAATGTGGCTGGGAATGTTTATGCGCAAGTGGTTGTGAGGTTGCGGGCTTCCGTGTCTCCTGGGAACATCTCTGGAAGTGACCCTGCTGTACCAAATAGACATTTTGTTATTATTTTAATAAATTACAAAGGCTTTTTTTAAGCGACCGTGGCACTTTACTTTCCCACCGGCACCCCGTGAGGGTCCCACTTTCTCTACTTCCTTGCCAATGCCTGGTGCTCTGTCCTTTGTGTGACACCTTAGAGGGGGAAGCGTGCTCTCGTTGCGGTTTAGTTTGTGCTTCCATAATGGCTCGTGACAGTGAGCAACTTCTCATGTTCCCACCAGCTATTTGCGTAATTTCTTTAGAGAAATGGTCAACAGAATTGTTTGTCTTAACATGAGCTTTTACCAATGTTTGCATATTCTGAGTACAAGCCAACTCATCAGATAATAGGATTTTCAGATGTTTTCTCCTATTTTGCACCCTGTCTTTTTCATTGTCTTTTGAAGTGCAATGTCTTAGATCTTGATGAGTCACAAGTTGCCAATTTATTTTTTTATTCATTTTTTACTCATTGATATATTTTTGCAACACTGGGGATTAAACCAGGACCTTCGCACAAAACTCTACGTCCAACTTTTTTTTTCTATGTTTAGACAAAGCCTCTCTCAATTACTAATTTGCACAGGCTAAACTTGAATGTTCTGTTTGCCTGCCTCAGCTTCTGAAATTACTGGGATTATAGGCACGAGCCACAATCCCTGGCTCCATTTTATTATACTATGATGTGTTTTGGTGTCATGCACTTCATCTGACTCAGGGCCATTAATATTTTCTCCTCGTTTTTCTATATGTTGTAATTTATTTCTTAAATTTCATCAATTATTTTGATTTAATTTTGTATGTGGTATAGGGTAAAAATCTAAATGCTTATCAGGTGTATCCTTTCTTTCTGATATTATTTGTTAAAATTACTACCTATCCTTTTCCTACTAAGTTGTCTTTGTATTATTGTTAAAAACAGAACACTATAAAAATAAGATTTTATTTCTGAACTTATTTCTGTTTCATTGATTTCTATGTCTGTCCTTATGTTAATACCATAGAATTTTGATTGGCATGCAAATATATTTTCCTTTCAGGTACTTTCACTCTTCCTGTTCTCTTCTTCTTTTTAAAAATTACCTTGTCTGATGGAAGAAACTTGAGAACATCATGCTTAGTGAAGTGAGTCAGAAGCACAAGGTGAAATGTCAAATGGTCTCTCTGATATGAGAGACCCAGATCACAACTCCTTGGGAACTTAAAACAAAAAACAAAGTGAAACAGGCGGTGTGGGGGAGGGGGGAGGGATGAGTAGGGGGAGGGACAAAAGGAGAGAGGGAAAGTCCTTGTCACCTTGACAAGATACTAGGTGCACAAAATGCTCAACTTCACTGGAAACCTTAAATTTTGCACTTATACATATCAATAAAATGGGGGGAAAATTACCTTGTCTCCACTAGGTTATTTGACCCTCCAAATTAAAATTAATGGCTTGTTAAGTTTTGCAAATTAAAGAAACTTCCTGGTATTTTAACTATTAGAGAAATAACCACTCCAAGTCTATCTGAGATCAGATTTATCCTCTGCCTAAAAGATCTGAATGAATGCATGTAAAATGTGAGAAGCTAATTAGTTGAGTTATTTGATTATCCCAAATCATTGCCAGAAAAAACATTTCCATGTACAGAATAAAAGGGGTCACCTGGGAAGATGGCAGCTTACTCCTTGAGTTGAGAATTTGGAGACACAAAGGCAACAGTAAAGCTTCTCTGGAGAAAACTCCACATCTGTCAGAAGTTCTTCTCACCATATGATGAGTCCTGCTGGCCTTGTTTCGAACATGAGAAAGTTAAATACATCTCAGATTGGCATATACATTTTTAAGCCCCATTTATTACTTTTTTGATCTACAAAAGAGACAGCTGGTGGCAGCACTCAAGTGAATGTATTAATTAAGAGTCAAAAATATGCATAAGAACAAAAGTGCAACTTGATTTTTATGATTTCATGCAACTTAGAAGTAAGAATGAAGAGGAAAGGGTGCAAATTTAGAACACAGTTCCTCAACTCATCTGAAAAACCAAAAATACAAAGAAAGCAGTGAGAAAACAAATCGCATTTGTTGTCACACTTCCCACCATGAAAATTAGCTGCTCATTAACCTTTGATGAATCTGTCTCTCCAAGGAATTTTTATGAATGCATAACTCACACAGTGAAATTAACAGCCACCAATATATGAAATAACTAAATGCAAAGGGATTTCAACAGTCTGTGCTTACTCTTCCCATCTTCGCCTTCTGTAAAATTAATATAATTATGTGTATTTGAAAATAAATCTGCAGCAAAGCAAAACTAATTTTAGGATACTATATTTTGTGGTAGCATTGCCTTGTAAAGACACACTGTCATTATCAGGATGTCAAAGATGTTTTCATATATTAACTCATTAGTTCTCCAACTGTGTCTGTGATCTTGAATATTTAATGTCCTGACATTACTTAAAAGGCTTTTCATTTTAATATAAGCAGTATAAAAATAGAAACATTGGCATATACTACAGAAGTCCCATACTTTGTAGCTATTTTGACACTAGAAAAAATTTTATAAAATAAATTCTAATTTATCCACAGATTTCCATTATGCAGTTTGAATAAGTGTAATCACAATGAGGAGAGAAAATGACTTGGATCCACACCACACTGAGTACAAAGAAACAATATTCAATGACTCAAAATTGCAGACCTAAAAGCTAAAATAAGAAAAGTTTAGCATTAAATGTGATTTAGCTTAAGTTTAAGTATATTTAACTTAATTTACGTATACTCTTGAGTGGTCAGAGGTTTCTAAAAATGCCACTGAATGAATGATGAGAATTTTTGACATGTTCTGAGAAGTCTAAATATATGAGAATAGGAAAAATTGATACAGTAACATGGGTGGAATGGAAAAGGTAAAGGACAAGCCACGAAAACATGCCTGTGACATCTGTAGAAGTCAGTGACTGGACACTCGGCTCATAAATCAGCCTAAAACCCGATAACTTAGCAGAAGAATATCTGGGTTGAGGTCAGTTTACAGAAGAGAAAGTAAAAAATTGCCTGAAAATAAAAGCTTTCAAAGCTCGACATTTTTTATTGTTGAAATACATACAATCAAACAGTAAAAATCCCCAATCCTCAGCTTTGACAAGTTCGAAGGCGGGGAAGCATTTGGGGAAACAGGTGCTCTCAGAACCTGTGCTCAGGTGTGCTAAGGGCTAGGACAGGGATGCATGTGCTGCTGCTGTGTTCATCTTTACTTCTTGCTTTTTTTTTTTTTTTTTTTTTTTTTTTTTTTTTTTTTGCTAATGCCTTCTCCCTGAAGTGCATCCTTCCAGCAAAAGATAAAAGTGCATTTCTCTTCAACAAAGCTCCTTTTTTGTAGTAAAGTCAGCCTTTGTTTAAAAATATCTCCATTTCATCTTCAAGCTTGAGTGGTGAATTAAAACTTTTAGGTAAATAATTTTAAGTTGAAAGTTAATTTTCCTTAGCACTTTGAGAAATAAAAGACCTGGTCTTTTAAATTTTTTATTATGCAAATTTATCAACTACCTTAGTATATTTTCTATAGCAAAATATCACACACTAAGTAATTTCAAAGGAAAGGAGATTTATTTCTCACTCGTCTAAAAGCTGGGAAGTCCAATATCAAGATGTTTGTGCCTCAGGCAGCTCTCTTGATGTAGCCTAACAACTCAGAGGGCATCACATGAAAAGGGTGAGGGAGTACATAGACTCAGTTCTCCTTTCTTCTTGTAAAACCACTAATCCTATCATGGAATGATTTCCTCTGGCCTTAATTTCCTCTCTAAAGCCCTACCTTCCTCGTGACATCATGTAACCCTCATTTCTTCCCCAAAGCCATAAGTCCATATAGCATCTGCACATGGATTTCAGTATTAGACTTCTTAAATCTTGGGGATACCTACAAGCCACGATACCAACACAGGGCAACTACGAAAGCCTTACACAAGGAAGACTTTCACAACCGACTCTTAGATTTCTTGTAATTCTTGAAGCACTTCAAACGTTACACCCACTAACACACTTCTTCCTTTGAAGGGTGGATTTAATCATCTAGGCTTCAGTATTTATTTTCAGTTTTTCTTAACCATGGGTGGAACTCACAGAAACCATGAGCCAAAACAAACCTCTTCTCCTTCAAGTTGCAGATGTTGGGAATTCCGTCCAAGCAACTGAAAAGCCGACCAATAGAGGTAGTCAATGAGATTTAATTAAGGCATGCAGCTGTGGACCCAAACTGCCCTCAGCCTCTGTTTTTTTAAATCCTCATTTACATTCCATTCTCCCCAGTCTACAGTGAGTAGCTAAGTGCAACCCTGAGGCAAAGAGTGACAACCAAAGAGCCAAGTGTACACAGAGCCTGAATCAGCAGTCCAGTCACCATGAAGAAGGACATGAAGGGTCAAATGCCCTCCTCACAGTGCTGCAGTGACTGTGGCCAGTAGCTGAAAAGAACACAGGTAAAACAAAAGAGAACCTTGCCTGCAGCTCAGGATCCATGAACGTCCACCAACCTTGGGCCAGAACAGTCTTGAGGTGACACCTGAACAAGTGGGAACACAAGAGTGGCACTCATCACGTGGCTGGAAAAAAGGGCGTCAGGTCACTTTGGACTCTGCCAGGGTTGGGAAGGACATCTTCCTTCTGCTTAGCACCGAGCTAGAATAAGATGCCTCAAAAGCACCGGAGGGAGTAAGTGGCATTGCCTCTGTGTCTAATAAATAGCTACAGTGAGAAATTGGCACTTAGGGCTCAACTGAGAGCCGTAATATTTAATAAAGCCCAAACTGATCTTAAAATAGCCATGACGTGGAGCTTCTATTGACTGGGTTTTGTCTCTATTCACTCTTAAAATAGTCTCTTTGACTTTGCTGTTTGGCCACTTCTCTTTAATATGCACAGGCATAGATTTACTATGAACTCGCTTACTTAGACTCACTTTTTAAAAAAATATCTTTTATAGGTTTTAAAAAATTCTCTGTCACTTTCTCTTTGAATACTGTCTCTTATTTTTCCTTCTGGACCTCATTTTAGATATGTTTTATCTTGCAATTTGCTTAACTGCTGAGGGGTTTAACAACAAATATATCTCAAGTATACAACTTCCCCTCTTCTACTTAAAATTTCCATTGAAAGATTTAATTGCCATTTCAGATTTAAAATATGCATGCTGAACATGATTCCCACCCTCATGCCCAGTAATTTTTTACCAATGTTTTCTATCTCAATTTAAAAAAAAAAATCTATACTCAAATGTACCAAAGTCAAAGCCTCAAAAACATTCTTTTATGTTTCTTAGTTTAGTCATGGGCAATTCTGATCAGCTCTGATTTCAAATATATTCAGAAGTGTATGAATTCTGACCAACTCCACTGCTATCAAAGCACCTCATGTCTTGTCTGGGTTTTAAACCAATAATTTCATAAACGATTTCCTGCTCCTCCATCACCCAGCAAAGTCTATTCTCAGTATAAACAAAAACCACATCATATGATACTCATGCTCAAGGTCCATTACTGTATTTCCATCTCCCTTTGCCAGGTGAAAACCAAAGCCTATCACTTGGCCGCTAGACGTGGTACTTACCTTCATCTCTTCACCGTCCGCCGCTCCCCCCTCAGCCACGCTGGCCATCTCACTGACCCTTGAATATGTCACATAAGATCCTTCTTCAGAGCCTTTGGTTCCTCTGTTCGCTTCAGTCCCTGTAGAATCCAGGGCCCAGGTAGACAACTGGCTTAATTTCTCAATTCCTCAGTTCTCTGCCTCCATGTTACCATTTTGAAAAAGTTTTCTTCCTCCCTGTCTACAAACAGCCATATGGTGTCTCTCCCTTTGCAGGTAACTGTTCTCCTAGCGCTTGTCACCCTGTGGTGGTTTATTTTATGTATCAGTTTGAATTCGCCACAGTATTCCGTGTCTGGTCAAACATTATTCTGGATGTTTCTATCAGGAAGATTTTGGACGAGACTAACATTTAACGTGGAGAAATTGAGGTAAAATAGATTGGCTTCTATGATGTGGGTGGGTGTCATCCAATCAGTTGAAGGATTTTAGGGCACAAAGACTGAGCTCCTCCAAACAAAACAGAATTGTGTTGGGAGGCAGAGTTCTTATTGCCACAGCAGTTCTGCCACGTGTCTGCAGCCTGCTAGCCTGTCCTGCAAACTGTAGACTTGCCAGCCTCCATAATTACACCAGCCACTTTCTTAGGACAAATTTGTGCATAAACACACACACACACACACACACACACACACACACACACACACACACACTGTTTCTGTTTATCTACAGAATCCTCAGAAATAAAACCACCCAGAACACAACTACACAAACACAAAACATTTGCTTGTTTACTGTCTCTACACAAACAAAAATAAAAGTTTCATAGAAATAGAAAGCTTATCCCTGTCAGTCACTGACCTCTACTGCTAACATTAAGTATTTTTTGTCTCTCTCTGTTTCAGGGGATTATGTGTAATTTTTTTCTGATCTAATTTTTATTTAACTAATGCTGTCTTCAGCCATTTCTAATCTGATGTTTTATGCATTATTTATAATTTTAACTGAATTGTCATTCCTTGGTTTCCTAATTTCATTTTAGATGTTGCTAATATGTAATGGGTTCTTTTTTAAATTTAGGAATCTCATGGGAATATTTCTCCTAAATTAATTTCATTTGTCCTTTACCAGTAGCACAATGGTGTTAATTTTTCAGCATAACAATACGGAGCCCGTGTCACAACCTTGTCATTCTAGTTTTGTACACAGTCCAAGTTTTACTTTCCCCAGAGCCACACTCTTTAAAAAGGAGTTTCTTCTCCCTCTGTCAGTGAACACATCTGAACCCTGATTTTATTGAACATGTAATTCCTTGGAGTTTCCAGCTTAACATGGATGGACTCAGATCTCTGTCTCTGTTTCTTAATGGTCCAAAATGTGGTCATCTCACCCTCCAGGGCTTTGTATCTGGATCATCTAAACTATCATGAACACACTATTAGTTCCTCCCAAGCCATCAGCAAAACAGCCAAATCTTGAGGATTTATTTTTCTTTGTGTGATTTTAAGTTATAGCATTAATGTGTATTCCTTTCTTTTCTGTGAAGGACATTACACAATAGCGTCTTCACCCAGGATCTAAGTTGTTTAGGGTGAAACATTTGCATCAGTATGTTTTCATTAATGATGCAGACTATGACAGAGTTTTGTTGTTATATTATTTAAATCTGAAAATACTCTTACCAAAATATGATTATGTTGCTCTGTTACTATACTGTTGTGTGCTTCCTGCTGACGTTCCTTCCTACTTACTTTTCAGACATTGTGTTCTCTTTCAGCTTCCCCTGGTGGGTCAGCTTCTCCAGTTTAAGGCTGTCTTCTAGAACATTAGCTTCTTTCCAGCTACAGAGTCGTCGTCAGCTTTAATCCAATTTAAATTTCCAGTCTGAAGATTCCACAGCCCATGTAGAGTAGCATAAATTCAGCAAAAGTTTAGATATTTGATTTCTCATGGGAGATTTCTCTTTGCTTTCCAGTGCAAATTTTTTTTTATTTTTTTATTTTTTTACAGGGTCTGGTTCTATAGTCCAGTTTGGTCCTGAACTCAGTGCTTAACTCAGGCTGGCCTCAAACTCATGAAAATCCTCCAGCTTCCGTATTTCTCATGCTTGGGTTACAGGTGTGCCTCACCACAAAGGCAGAGGTTTCTTTTTTCTTTCCCTGTAGCCTCTTGCTTCCGACAGTCACTCTTTATACAACACCTGTAAGACAAGGTCTAGCCTTCTGGTTTCTACAGGGAAAGTCATGCCTGATTCTCTAAAACTTAGGATCTAATTTGCAGTTTGCCAGTCATTCGCAAGGCCAACACAGCCTCCATGTACTGGCTCAAAGCTCCAGCTTTAGTTCTTTTTTGATTCTGACAAATGAAACTTTATTTTCTTGGCCTACTAGCTATGCATTGTGCTTAAACCTGCCATTTCTTCAATTTGTAGTCAGAGTTGCTGTTTGTCTTTCCTCCATGCCATAGGTATCAGTGTGTGACTGCACAAGAATTAACACCTAAGAATACCACATTACATGTGAAAACAAGACATGTGCTACTAATAAAGGTATGCTGATGCTTTAAATCAGGTAGAAAATACATTACTACTGCTGTAAGAGAAAACTTGGCTGATACATGCGAGTTTTTAAATGACAAAAATTAATATGTCACAGAACAAATAGAAATACACACATAGTTAAGTAGATTTCCAAAATGCAATTGAAAGTAAAATTTTCTCTTTCAGCTTATATCAACAGAAGTTAATACAGTTGGTCATCACCAATACGAATGAATGATTGCCGAAAAGGGCATGCATACACACCTGGGATACATGTTAAAGGTTTTAAAAACAGGTCACTTTGAGCTAACAATGCAATATATGAAACTGTCATCTAAAAGTATAATCACATATTAATATAAATATTCACAATACTTTGAAATTTAACCAGGTATGAATACATACATTCACAATGTTATCAATATTTTGAAATAAAATGAATATTCAGATATAGAATCCACATTCCTCTAAAGTCTTTGCTCTTGCAGTGGGGTATTGTCAGGCATCTTCAGTCCAAAAAAAATAAAAAACTACTGATTTTATCGTAGAAGAAAGAGTTTTATGCAAATAACACTTTATTTCATAAATGCATTCACCCTTGTGCACATAGCCTGATTATATTTGCAGCATAGGTTCTCTTTAGCGTAATCTGAATGAGATAACATTTAGTAATTGGTGATTGGTCTGGTCTTTGAAAAAAAAAAAAGTAGGGAAAACAAAAAGGAAATTTTCATTTAGTTAATAGAAGCGATACTTTTATTATTTCCCTTTTCTTCTTTAGATCTTTTAGTATCGTATCAGAAACAAAAATCCAATGAGGGAGTATTGCTGTTTGCAATCAAGATTTGATGTCATTTTGAGTAACATTATATGAGCATAAAAGTAGTGATTTTCCTTTAAACATGGGCTTTTCAAAGATTTTTCTCTATACTTTAGTGTGATTTTATTACATCTAAGGGCCATGTTTTCCCCTCTGCCCCAAGAGAAACAAATTTTCCATTTTATGAAGTCAGCAGGGAGCCAGACTCAATTTATAAAAATTAACTTCACAGGGAAGACTAACTACTGCCACATGGGGGAGTTACACTCTGGTAATCAAAAGCTCACTTGCAGAAGCAAGTTAACCCTATAACATTAAGACACCAGTGAAAAGCTGAGGAAGGGATGGACTTCAGAATAGGTCTCCTGAAAGAAAGAAGGTTCCCTCATCAAGCTGAACACACCGTGGGTGGGTTACAGATGTGTTCCTCCTAAGCCGTGGAGACAGACAGTCCTTTGGGGAATCTCCAAAGAACACACTGTAACTGTAATTTGCATTTACATCTCATAATATTCCTTGGATGATACTTTGTACGCAACTCCAATGGGGATAATATTAGTATGCTACCATGTGTGTACAACTTATGAATACATCTACATGTGTTGATATTGTATAATCAAAAACATTTTACTGATGGGGACTGTGGTTTAAATGCTTGAATACCTTTCAAAGACTTCTGGGAAAAATAGATTAGAAGGAGTAGTTTTATACATGAGGTTGTGTACTAAAATTATTATATCATAACCTTCCCATTCTTTATATTGCAAATTGTACTCATCGGGTGCGCTATGGTTTGTATCTGGAGTGTCCTGCAAAAGCTTCGTGGGCGTGGATGTAGTGGAAAATGGTGGGACTGTGGGACTTGGGGAGGTAGGACCTGGCTGGAAGGGGCAGATGCTAGGGGTTTGACCTGGAGAGATTATGTCAGTTTGTTGAGATTAAGGGGGAGGGCTCCCAGGGCAGAGCTTTCAAGTGTGTTTTGTTGATTTGTGGGTGAGTACGTGAGGGGAGAGGGGCATCCACCCTGGGTGCAGGGCCCAACTGGCAGCTTGAAGTTATTAAAGAAAGGAAAAAGAAGCATTGTTACAGCTTCTTCCGGGAAGGCTCTGGTCTTGCCTGAGTTTGTAGACTCACTTGGCCTTTGCCTCACTTTGCTTTTGTCTGCAATGGCATAAGCGGCTTTCCGGCTTTGCCATGTGCCTTCATCGCTGCTGGATGTCCCATAATAACTGGACTGTGTGAGACCTTCTGAAACTGAGAGCTAAAATAAATGCCTCATCCCTTAATTTGTGAATGTTGGGTATTTTGTCACAGCAACAAATAAGCAACTAAGACAGACTAATTAACTTCGAGTGGTATCTTCTGCTTCCTAATTGATTGTTGTGATTTGTTCAGCAAAAGAATTGTGGGAGAATATGAAAGAGTTATCATCTCATGTAAGCAGAAAATTGAATGACTAAGCTAGTCATGGTAGCAGATCATTTTGCCATATTCACGGCCTGTAAACTTTCTGAAAGCTTTAAAGAAAAGCTTTGCGTTTTTTCTTGAAATTAAAAGAATGTCAGCAAAAAGCAGGATAAAGCACTTTCTTTTTTAATCATAGAAAATAATTCTCTGGTCACGAATCCATTTTAAAACAAGTTACAGAGATGATAAATTCCATGTTTTATTGGTTCCAAGGCACAAATTCTTCGTAAATATTTAGTGTCACTGAGATAGAATTGTTCATTCCAGTGTCAGTGTTAGGACTGTGGTAGACAGGTGGGAGTTAGGACCTGCTACTTACATCCTTCCCCAGGCTAGAAAAGGAATCAGATTCTTTTTTTCATTCTTCTGTCATTTTTTCTTACCCTAACCTCTCTGTGTCTTTCTCCAAATAATTTTCTCTAAAAAAAACAAACCCTAGAAAATTCTTAGATTTATGGAGATGTTGAATTTTATGAAGGCCCTGCTAGCTGCTTAAAAGTAAGAGGGTATTGGAGAGAGTCAGAGAAGACACACCCATTTTACAAAGTGCCAAACTGTGTCCACTTGAGAATCCTTTACCTTCAGATGTTTATTACCCATGAAATTTTCAACCAGTTCCAACAATTGCAGAGAAAATCACAGTCACACAGTGGTAACTGTTGGAAGTGTACTTCCTCAAACACCACGCAAGCAGCTGCCAGGCCGCTGGGTACTGGACCATCATGTTTATTATCCTGGAAAACGTTCATTCCTTATAATGTTTTGTGAAAATTTCAAATCACAAGGTATTTTGTTGGGCATTGTCTCAATGTGATTCCTGTCTCTTTAAGTTCTACAAGTCCGGCTGTACTTTGCATCTTTTTACTACTATCCTAGAGTGGAGACAGCCAAGGGGAAATGCTGCTGTATAAGAAGGGGCAGAGCGCCAGTTTATGAGTTTGTTTATTCTGCAGAAATTTTACTGCTGTTCAAACTGACTGCCTCTTTAGTGTCTTAAATCAAGCGGCATAATCTGCGGACTCAAGATCAGAACAATAAACTTCACTGAATTTACAGGCTCAGGAGAACCTCATTCAATAGGGCCTTTTATTATGACCCAATCTTGGCAATGTTCTTCTGACTTTCATTGCTTTAGGAATTCATAGGCGAAGTGCCTGCCGAAGCAGTATGTTTTCAGTGTGGGCCCCGCCCCCAGTGTTAATCACACCAAACCCTGAAGAAAACAACTCACCAAAGACAAGTCTCCACCACAAGAACTCAAAGGTGTGTGCAGAAATCACTTCACTTCGTGTTAACAGGCACACGTGGAAGAAAAGGACATGTAGAGCTAGTTTATCAGAGCCCTTCACTTTCTCAGGTACGCACTTGGCACACTGCAACTGTGGTTCATCACTGGATGCTGATGGATCACAGACTCACAACTGAAAGGTGTGAGGATGTAGAAAAAGGAGGAGAATGGAGTTTAAGCTGGTTTCCCAGATTTTACACATCAATGTAGAAAAAATTTAAAAATCACACTTCCTATATCTAGTGATTAATTATATATACACATATATAATGCACAAAATATATATAATTAGTGTATATAATTAATGTTGTACTACATCAACAATATGAAGGAATGAAATTTAAAGGAGAAATATATAGAAAGAAATATATTTCTCCAGTTTCCACAGGTGTGGGGTCCCTGGCTTTGCAGTCAAGAAACCATGAATTTGAGTTTTATTGAGGCTACCTATAATCTGTGACTCTGGAAAATTTATGTAAATTCTTGACCTTGTGGCTACCACAGGTTAGGAGGCCACATTGAATAGTAGTGATAGTGATGTTTCGGGTATCAACATCTTTGAGTGACATATCCAAACACACTTATGATCACCCATCAAGTGTTTTCATATCATACATTGTGTCCAGGGTTCTTTTGGTTTAAAAAATGCTTACCAGTTGAAATACAAAGCAGTTGTTCTGCACTCTTCTTCATAATTCATTTGTACCAATAGATGCTAAAATATGTGTTTCTGAGAGCAAGTCAGAAAATTGCTGTTAGGTTCTTGAGCTAATTTAAAATAAACTTAGTGTGTTAGAAAGTGAATGCTTTAGAAAGTTGTCTACCTATTTGAGGACCACTGACATCTCTATCATGTTGATGCTTCCAATCCATGAACATGGTATGTCTCTTCATTTGTTTAGGTTTTTGTTACTTTAACCATCATTTTGAAGTTTAAAGCATAAAAATTTGATACATGTTCTGTTAGGTTTCTTGCTAAGTTCCAAGTATTTTGGTTGGCAGTGAACTGATAGTTTAATTTTAGTTTTAAGAGATTCACTGCTGGAATGAAGAAGTAGAGTATATTTTTGTATGTTACCTTGTATCCTAAGACTTTTGCTGAAGTTGCCTACAAGTTCTAGGTCAGTTTGGATCACTGAACTCTCTTTACTCGTGTCATTTGAAAATAGAGGTGGTTTTATTTACTTACTTCCAGTGTGCATCCTATTTATTTTCCTTTCTTGCTTGCTTTTGATGGTTAGACAATCCAGTACTATGTTGATTAGAAGTGATAAGAGCAGACATTCTTAATTTCTTTTTCCTCATCTTAAAAAGAAAACATTGAGCTATAGACCTATTTGTTTGCCTTTGTTGCAATCATTAGTTATTTGTTTGTTTATTTTGAGACAGTCTGACCACGTAGGTCCAGAGGGTCAGGAATTCACTATGTAACTGAAGGTAGCCTCAAACTAGTAATATTCATGCCTAAGCATTTCAAGTGCTATGAGTACAGATATGTGCCATCACACTCAGCAAGGTAAGTAAGCAATGTTTCAATAATTTTTATTTAGTTTCTTTAACATTTATTTATAACTTCATGTATATTATGTTGTTCATGATATTTTGAAATGGCCACACCTCTATCTCTGTATCTGTCATTAGAATCATTAGACTCAGCTAACAAGTACAATACCTAAAAGTTATCATCTTTGTGATGATAGCACCTGAAATCCACTCTTATGTCATTATTTTTCAGAAATACAATATATGATTATTGTGATTTGGATCAGGAATGTCCCTTAAAAGCCTCATGTATTTAGATGTCGTGGGACACCTATGGGACCATGTGCTATTGGGAGGTGGGGCCTGGTCGAAAGGGACAGGTGCTTGGGGCTTGACCTGGAAGGATTGTGTCAATTTTTGAAATTGGAAGGCACCCGAGGTACAGTTTTCAGGTGTGTGTCATTGACTTGTGGGCCAGGAAGTGTGGGACAGACACCCACTCTGGGTGTGTGAGGGGGAAAGAATTGGCAACTTGAACTGAGTAAAGGAAGAAGAAACATCATAATAGCTTTTCTCAGGGAAGTTTTGACCCTCATTTACTCTCTAGACATCAACTCGCTCACTGTCTCACTTGGTTTCTGTCTTCCATGCCATGAGTAGTTCTCTAGCCTCTGCCATGTGCTTTCACCATTACCAGCTGCCCAAGAGTGGACTATGTGAGACCTTCTGAAACTGAGCTAAAATAAATCTTTCCTTCCTTAAGTTGTGGCTGTCAGGTATTCTGTCCTAGCAGCAAATAAGTAACTAAGACATTCATCATTAACTGTAATCACCTTGTTGTACAGCAGGTCTCTAGGGAACTGTTCTTCCTACCTAACTGTAATTATATACTCTATAAAGACAGTCTTGACAAACACTGTTCTATTCTTTACTTCTATGTAATCCAATAGTCTGAATTTCTTTACAAATGAAAACGTACTCAAAAATGTGAGTTCTAAAAGATTTTAAAGTTCTAAAAGATAAAAAATCAAATAATTGGAAATGTTTCTAAGAAAACATAAAAATTATGACATTTTTACTAAAGACATTACATAAAATCTAAATAAACAGGAAGAATATTGAATTCTTGGTTAAGAATAATAAACATCACAGAGATGTCAATTTTTAAAATGCTGTATACATCTAGACCAATCCTGTGTTTTTATGTGGTAAGTGCATTTTTAAGTACAAGTTTATATTAAAAAATGGAGAAAGTATATTTAAAATAATGGCAGATAAGACATGCTTGTTATTATGGTTTAGATTTGTAATGTTTACCAAAAACAGGTGGATGTTATGGATTATCTATGGAACCATGTACTATTGGGAGATTGGGGCATTGTCTGGAAGGATGGATTGCAGGCATGTGGATTGGACTACAGGCATGTGAATTGGATTACAGGCATGTGGTGGGAGCTTAAACCTAGAAGGGGTGGAAGACTGTGGCTGGGCTCAGAAAGAGTGGGTCATGGGAATGGGACCTGGAAAAATATATGCCACTTCTTGTCTCCCTTCTGGTACTGGACTTGACTTGATTTGGCTTCCTGTTTGCAATGCCATGAGAAGCTACCTCCACTTTCACCTTCACCACGTGCTTTCACCATTTTCCAGCCACTTACCCATGAATGGACCTTGACCTCCTGAAACTTTGAGCTAAAATAAACTTCTTCCCTTAGTTTGTGCACATCCGGAATTATGTCATAGTAATAAAAAAGTTTCTAAAACACTTGTCTTCCCAAATAGTAAAATACACAACAATAACACCGACAACAGAGAGAAAATTGACTCTTCATATTGGTATCCATAGAAAGATTTTATTCATGCCTGAAGTATTGAGCACTTTATGATGCCAATAGTGCATTGCAAGGAAAAGATGGTACTATTCAGTATTTACTCTTGAAATTATTGCTTAACCAAATGAAAAAAATTAATTAAATCATAGTATATTTAGTTATTGGTCTAAAATATTAAAACTTTAAACATAAAAATCAAAACAATGAAACCTATTAGAATGAGATACAGGATGTAACTTTGTGATGCCAGGGAGTTGAGCATTTCTTATATAAAATAAAAATACCATAATTCAAAAACAAAGACTGATAATTTCAACCTCTTAAAAATAAGCCAAAAAAAGCCAATGACTCAAATGGAAATTTTTAAAAACTGTAATTAGCAAAGTAATAATCTTCCAATATTGTACTTTCAAATGCAGTCACAATAATGTCAACTACACAATTTTGTAGACATTTGTTATCAAATTCAGAAAGTTGGCATTTATTCTGAAAAGACATTTTTTCATGAATGTGTATGAAATTTTGTCAAGTGCTCTTCCTACATCTCTTGATAGGATCACATTCTTTTTTCCTTGTTGGCCTGTTGATTTCATTGATTAATTTTTAAATATTGAATTAATTTTTAAGTTTCTAGAATGAAATATACTTGGTAAACATACATAATTCCTTTTGAGAGAGAGAGAGAGAGAGAGAGAGAGAGAGGGAGAGGGAGAGAGAGTGAGAGAGTGTGAGTCTGCCTGTGTATTCCACGCTGGTCCTGAGTCACAGTGTAGCCCAGGCTGGCTTTGAAGTCACAGCAATCCTCCTGCCTCAGTGTCTGTAGTTCAGGAATTTCAAGCATAAGCCTCCACATATAGTTTATGTTGTGCTGGGGAATCAAACTCAGTGCCTTGTGCTCGCCAGTCAAGCTCTTTTGCCACTATGCTATTCCTCCAGCCCCTTGCATAATTCTTGATACACACAGTTACTTTACATTATATTTACTAATGTATTGTTATAAATTCTTGCATGACTCTTTCGTGAAGATTATTAATATGTGATGCTCTTGTTATTGCTTTATCTAGTTTAATATCATGTTCTAGTTGTTCCGTAAGTAAATTAAATGTTCATTTTTATTTCTGGAAGAGATTATGTAGAAATGGCATTTACTCTTCTTAAACATCCCTTAAAATTGACTTTATCGTTCTTCCTCCAGTGAAGCTGTCTGAGTCTAGGGATTTATATTTCTGTTTTTAATTATGAATTTAATTTCCATAGTAGTGTGCTATGCAAATTTTCCATTTCCTGTGATGAATTTTGGTATTTTGTGATTTCCAAGGAATTGAAATAATTTTTGCAAGTTGTTGGGTTGATGTTGGCGTATGTTCACAGTTGGCCATAATATTAGCTTATTCCCCTTCTTAGGCCTTTAATGTTTATTTTATTCTTGATATTGGTATTTTGCATGTTTTTCAGTCTTGATAGAGGCTTGTCCATTTTATTGATATTTTTTGAAAAAGCAACTTTTTATTTTATTGATTTTTGCTTATTTTTTCTTTTTTTCAATTCCATTAATTTGTGTTTTCATCTTCATTATTCCTTTCATTCCACTTGATTTGGGTTTACTTTGATCTTTTCATAGTTCACTTAAGTGGCATTTAGGCCACTGATTTCAGAATTTTAGTGTTTGAAAGTAAACATTTAGTTCTGTGAATTTTCAACTCAGACTTGGTTTAGTTGTATCTCATAAATTTCAATATGTTAAATTTTCACTTGCATTTTTCCAAAGAAACTTCTGTAACTTGTAGATTATTATGTAGTATATTGCTTAGTTTCCAAGTGCTTGGATGGTTCCTTATTTTCTTCCAGGATTTAGCGTCTACTTTGATTTTATTCTGATCAAAGAACATATCCAGAAGGATTTCAATTCTTTCATGGTTGTTTGTGTTATATCCCAGGATATAATCTATGTTGGAACATTGTCTTAGTTACTTACTTGTTGTTGGAACAGAGTACTGACATTCACAACTTAAAAGAGGAAAGATTTGTTTCAGCTCACTTTCAGAAGGTCTTATACAGTCCATTCATGGGAGGTTGGCCACCACACAAGCACATGGCAGAAGTTTAGTCAGAGAAAAGCTCTTCAGAACAAAGTACATAGAAAGCCAAGTGAAGGAGGAGGGAGTCAGTGTCCCGACGCTGAGGTGAAAGCCAGAGCTTTCTTACAAAAAGCTGTAATAATGTTTCTTCTTCTTTCTTTTTATTTAATTCTAGCTGTCAATTGGGCTGCTGGAACTGATGTGGGTGCACTTCTCTCGTTTCCTGATTCACAAGTTAACCACCTATACCTGGAATTTCTGCCCTGGGTGTTTCCTAATCACAACAAGTTGTCATAATTCCTCCAAGTGAAACCATGAGCTTCCACCTTTTTCAGCCAAGCGGTGCCTCCCAACAGCACATGATTCCATAGGTATCCTACAGCATTCTAAAACATGAGGCTTTGAGGTGATATTCCAGATCCAATCTATAACACACATGTTCTATGGAAATTTGGAAAGATTGTGTGCTCTACTATAGATTGAAATGCTCTATAAAGGTCAACTAGATTGTAATGATTTGTGATGTTAAATTGTTCTACTCTTCTTCGAATTAGGTTTCATCAATTATTGAGGGGAGGTACTACATTGACCAGCTATAACTGGATTTATCGGTTTCTTCTTTGAGTCACACAGTCTTTACCTTTGTTGTTAGGTGAAGGCACAATATTATGTCTATGTCTCCTTGATAGAGTAAAATTTCATCATCATAAAGTATCTCTGACAATTTTCTTTGTTCTAAAGTCTACCTTATCTGATACCAGACACAGTTGGCTCCTTTTGTTAAGGTTTTCATGATATATTTTTGGTCCATTTACTTTAATCTTCCTATTGTGATTTAAATCTGAAATGTCCTCCCAGAATCTTGTGCGTGTGGAAGGTGATTGGCTCATAGAATAGAAACACTATACTCTCCAGTGGACTCATCCATTGATGATTTTACACGTTGTTAGAAAGTGGGGCCTTCTTTGAGGGATGAATTACTTTGAACTGAAAGCATGCATTTTGCCCCCATCTCCTTCCTCTTGGCTTCCTGACTGCCACAAGATAAGCAGTTTCCTCCATACCAGGGTGTTCCACCATCTCCTCTCTGTCTTGGATCTGGCTGACAGTGCGTAGACTGAGCCTACTGAGACTGTGAGCTAAAATAAGCCTGCACTCCTGAAGTTGTAGGTGTTGAATATTGGGTCCCAGCAATAGGAAAGTGATTAAGAAATTACCTATATTATACATTTGAATTGAATTTCTTTAACAGCACACAGTTTGGTCATTTTTATATGTTCTCTAGACCTCTCTTATAATTGGTACATTTAATACACTTGCACTTCATGTAATCTCGGTATGCTCTAATACATCTGCCAGTTTACTCTTTGAAAATTTTTTGTTCAGAATATTTTCATATTTAAAAAGGAAAATATAACCTATACCTACTTTATTATTGATTTACATTAGTATTTGTTTCAATTAATGAATAGCTATTAATACATGATTACATTGGTATGTATTGAATAACGGCCATACTCTCCAAGTCCAGATGTCCTTAGTTTTCACCTACTGCCATTGTTTTGGTTCCAAGATGTCCTCCAGGGACCACATTATCTAGTCGTTCTGCCTCTTTAGGTGCCTTTATAACTATGTCAGCTCTGGCTTTCATTGTTTCTGAAGTTTTGACAATTTGAGGAGTACCATCCAGGAATTTTATAATGCTCCTCAACTTGGGTTTGTCTGATATGTTTGTGAGATTCGACTACAGTTGTGAGTGTAGGGAAGGGAAGTCAAGGAGTCGGTGCCATTCTCAATTCCTCAGTGGTATGGGCTGTCAGTGTGACCTACTTCCCTATCTGCCTTGACCATCTAGTGAGTGATTGGCTGGTGTCTCGTGTACGAAGGTGATTGCCCTGAAATCCCACCCACCTCTGCCACCCTCTAAGCCATGGAAGAAAAACGTATATGCATGTCATATTTAAATAAGAAGGACTTGTGCTCCATTGCCTTGAAAGTAGATCTGAGTGCAAATGACTTGCAGTTCTCCCATGGCACAGTTTTATCCCTCTGCTTCTCTCATTCATTTATTCCATCATTTATTTTGCGCATGTGAGTCAGCAGGTGTCTGTTTTGTTGCACAGCTTTCCTTTGTGTTTATATGTGATTTTTTTTATATTAGTCCACTTCATGCACTGGGGATGCTTTAGTTATTCTTCTGCCCCTTGGCATATCCTTACCATTGTGAAGATTTTCCTGTTTGGTTTTGGTGGCAGTGGGCTGGTTGGACTATAGATCACCGCTTTGGTTTGATTCTTGTTTGTTTGTTCCATGCTTCTATTTACCATGCCTTCCTTCCAGTCGGCTACTTGAACTTTCTGTGGCATTTCTCTTTGACTTACTGTAATGTCTTTGTGTGTCCCTTTGTATACCTGTGTCAGTGGCTGCTCTAGATATTACATTATCTAAGTCCTGAAATTGACATCTGAGTAGTTCAAGAACAGAAACCTTACTTCACTTTCTGACCTTTGTCTTCCTTGCCTGTAGCATAATTATCTCAAATGTTCCCCCATGCACATATTTAAAACCACATAAGGAAGTATTACAATTTTTACTTGAATGTCAGACTTAATTTAGTGAACTCCAGAGGTCGGACAAGGCTGTTTTCTACACAGTGGTTTTGTTGGGCTCCTCTGTTCTTTGTTCCTGGTGTTGCAGGATTTCTTTTCTATCAGATCTTTGCTGCTTAGAGAACTTCGCCTTACAACTCACTAATTTTAAAGACCTTAGTGACAAAATACAAAGGCCTGTTACATCCCAAAAGCAGTGTGAATTTTGATTGTGTTCATTTGTAGTATTGTTTTGCTCCATTTTTTGTTGTCTTAATTTTTCGTTAAGAGGAAAGGAACTAGAAATATCTGTAATTGAAGTCAAGAAGCAGTACAAAATGAAAAATGTTGAAGATAAAAAACAACCACAGAGACACTGAGGAAGGTAAAGCATGTCCAGAAGTGCCTTCCAGGCCTGGATGCAGAGGAGGAAGAGGGCAGGGAGACAGCAGGCAGGGCCAGGACAAAGGTGGAAGGGTGGGGCAGACCCTCAAGGACGAAGATGGACCGGTTTGAGAGGCCTCAGCCCCACTTTACCCCATCCCACCCAGGTCCTGTTCTGAGGACTGTGGACAGGGAGGGCCGCAGAACCCTGGAGGTGAAGGTGGGGCCTGGGTTCATGCAACATACAGAAAACAGGCCACATTCTCCTCAGAGCAAGCTCTTGAAGTGTCTGGACAAATGTAGAGCCCAGATCTGTTCCTCCTGCACAGAGCTGAGCAGCAGAGGCAGGATCCCAGGACTGCAGGGCTCTAGGGACATTTCCTCCAGAAACAAGGACCAGGCCACAGTTGGTGAACACACAACGGGGAAGTGGAGGAAACTCACAAACTACAAGAAAGATAGTACGCTAAATCTGACTTTTATCACATGAAATTCTTGTGCATTAGGAAAAACTACTAAAAACAAAAATTAACATCATATGGGCCTGATACCACCACCACTATTGCAGGAGAGACTTCAGGTCACCACAGGTGCAAATTTTTGAGGCTACCAACTCTCTTGTTACCCCTAGCTGATTTCTGATATTTTTTTTACATCTAGGGCTGACACAAACCAGAATGGAGGCACAACCCCATTTTTCCAGGACCTTCTGAGCCTCTGTAGAGCCTGTGGCATATTGTACAATGTTCCTGAAAATGCCGTGGTAGCAAGGGTGGTGGCCTCACAGCCCAGTGTCCGTCACACTGCATTCCACAGTTTTTGGGTCATATCTGCAATGGGGAACTTTCCAAGATGGAAAAGTCTTTTAAGGGTCATCTCTCTCCCTGTTAGCCTCAGCAGCTGCTAGACTCCTTCCCAGATCTCCCCACCCTCCCCCTTCTACCCACCTCCCTCTGGTCTTTCAGGCCAGGCTCCACCCCCACCACCCCCACCCCCATCCCGCCCCCACGCCTTGCTCAGCTCACATCTCGTGAGGACTGAGTTCCTCCAGTTGATGCCATTCTAGGAAATTTGAGGTACACTCTTCAACTTTGAAAAATAAAAATTTGTATGAGTAAGTGTATGTGCTTTATGCAAAATTACAGATATATACATATAATACATAATCCATATGGGCATGTAAAAATCATCTTCTGAAATATCTACACTACGTTTTATAACCAAATGTCCTATAAGAGAAATCTCAGTGCCTTTCAGATAATCATTCCTGTGCAAATAAACTGAAAAGGGAAAACGAAAGGAAAACCACCACCACTTCCAAATAAGCAAAACTGCGCAGAAATATTAAAGCATTCTCTAAAATCACGCGCGTTCAAAATTATAAATCAGAGCAATATGGAATTCTGACAAAGCAGTACCCAAAAGAAGACCCATAACCCAACGTGCTTTTATCATTGAGCATAAAAGGATACCAAAGAAATGATCTAATTCTTTTTAGCAAGAAACTAATAAAAGCAACCCTAAGGAAAAAGCAGGGGGACACCCATAAAATATAAATTGAAATCAATTAAATAGTCCACGGAAAGTAGTGGCAGTGATTTCTGTGGCTTACACTTATTACAACCTTCTCTCTGTTATGTTGATCTTTTTCTGTGTCTCCTAATGACTTTTCATCATTCAAAGGATCTTTTTCTTCTTCTGATTCTGAGAGTCCGTTTTCTCCCGCACTCTCCTGGAGGTTCTTCAGGTCACCGGGAGCAGTGTGCGCCTCCTTCAGCTCGGCGTCTCTGGCTCGCGTGGGTGGAGTCTTCCACCACCCACTGCTGTTTCCTCAAAGGTGGCACCTAACTCCCCCAGCCCTGCCTCACGGTGCGAAGGGGCTTTCTTCTCTCTTCTCTCGCGTGTGACACGTTTTGGAAAAAGGCTCCCTGTCACCTATACTATTTTAATGACTGTAATGAAATATTATATAAACATTTACCAAAAATTGTGCTGCGTTTTCTTTTTGATATTTCTTCCGTGTTAGCTCTGTGAGCAGGCTTTCTCAACGTCAGCACCACGGACAGCGCAAGTCTCCTTTGGGGGCTGCCGTGTGCGTTGCAGGGTGTCCCGCAGCGTTCCTGGTCTGTACCCACAGTTGGCCTCTCTGACCGTGTCTCTGGATGTTTCTAAATGATTGCAGGGGGCGGGGACACCATAACACAAAAGTGGCAGCGTGCGTAAAGCACAACATACAGAATCCCACCACAGAGGTGTGCCCACGGTAACCGCTGAGGGAGCGATCCTGCACCAGCTTCAGGAGATGAGGGAGCACACGGCTGCAGATAGAACCTCAACAGCAGTAGAGACTAAAATTAGTCTGCTTTTCAATTGTCACACTAGGCCAGTATTTCCGGAAAAAAAAGTCAAGGATAAAATGCTCTCTACTTTAAAAAAAAAAAAATGGCGCTAATATAAATCCTAAATAGCTGCTTGCCCCTGAGTTTTCAAGCTGTATCACAGACGTGTGGATAGTAGAGGTAATAGATGTGTGTGTGTGTGTGTGTGTGTGTGCGCGCGCGCGCGCACGTGCGTGGAATTAGCAAATCCTTACTGCGCACTCTGTTGAGCATGGGGATTATCCCAAGGGCTCCTAGTTCTACCTTCAGGCTCCAAGACGCAGGAACCAGCTATGGGCATGCTCAAGAGTTACGTTTGTAATTGTTATGGGCTGAATTTTGCCCTCTTGAAGTAGAAGACCTTAAGCCCTGGTGCTTCAAAATGTAACTATAGTTGGAGATAGAGCTTTTTGAAATAAAAATCAGAAAATTAATTTTAAATGAGGTTGCCAGGATGATCCCTAATCCAGTCTGCTTGGTGCCTTGTTGGTCCCCAGGGCCTTTGCACTGAGATACCTTCCCCAGAAGGCTTTGTTTGTGTGTTCCCAATAGTTCTCAGAGACTCAACAAGACAGATTGCCTTGGCTGGCTTAAACTTGCTCTCTTCCTGCCTCAGCCTCCCAGAGCGTTAGGATGACAGGCCTGCTCTGCTACGTCCAGCTCTTACGCACGTCTTGGTAGCAGGATATGAGCACACGCAGAGACACCAGGGACAAGCCCTCATTGAGGAGAATGCAAGAAGGCACATTCTGTGAACAACAGAGACAGGCCCCATAAGAAACCACCTCTGCTAACACCTCGTTCTTGGATATTCAGCCTCCAAAACAGTGACAAGTTAGATTTCCGATGGAGAGACCCCCCCCCCCCCAGTCTGTGGTGATCTGCTATAGCAGCCCTAGAAATTTGACAGTACGATACAATACTGGTTATTAATCTCACCAAGCTGCTTGGAGCCTCACTTGAGTCTCCAATGTGTGATACTTTTTGCAACACAAAGAATGATCACATGATAGTTGTAAAAATTAACAAAATATTACTAATCAATACATCCCACATTACTAGTTTACAATTCTGCATTAAATTGTAAAACAGTGAAGTAAAAATCAAATTGTAGAGTGTAATATTAATTTTATACTTCTCTCTCAAGTGTTTTGAAGTTACAGATGGATCCAGACAGATTGCTATTGATTATGGTTTGGTTATTACAAAAGATAGTCATATTATATAGAAAAGGTGATAGTTTTTAAAGAATATTTGTTCATTCTGGGGTCCATGGACAGCTATTCATTGAGTTACCGCGCAGCAAACATTTGTCTGGACTCCGCCAAAGCCCTCCCCCCATGCTAGCACAACCTCTCTTTTTCCTAAATGTAACTAAGATCTTCGTTTCTATTCTAATCGGTAATATAATAGTTGGGGTTTTTTTTCATTCTGAAGCTGGTAGTAATGACAAGCTCAGGAGGCTACTTTGTGTCCATCATCCTTGTGCACCTGTGTAGGTAACGTCCTACAGGCTATTGTATAGAGCACATCCCTCCTTTTGCATTACTTCATGAGATGCCCCTGCATGAACTGAACCCAGCAAATCCTCCTGACGGTGGCTTGAATAACTTCTACTGTGAAACTATTGGAAAAGTGCTGCTACAGATGTTCTTATGCCATATTACTTCTTGCACATGTGTACCCATTTCTGTTGCAAGTGGGACCGTTGAACTGTAATATAAGTATACCTCAAGCAGCAATGAAATTTTTCCACAGTACTTTGGTTGCAGAACCTCATACTGTTGCCAGAAGAGCACAACAGTCCCCGTCCTTCCAGTCTTCCCAACCCTTGTCATTGTCATTCTTTCTAGTTTTTTCCGGGTGGTATGGAGGAGACCTTATCTCACTATGGCTTTACTTTGAGTTTCCTTGGTTAATGAATGAGGAGGAGCACCTTTTTGTCATACAATAAGTGGCCACTTGACGCACTGCCTTGTGGAGTAGCTAGCTTAGTCAAATCCTTCGTTCTTTCTGAGTGGCCTACATTTTTCTTATCAAAAGGAGAAGGATCAGTTCACTAATGCCAAGTTTGGTGAGTATAGGCCTTTCAGGAGGTAAGACATCGATGTGTGGAACTAGGACTCAGAAACAAGATGTAGGTTACAGAGATAATAAGGCTCTGGAATGTATCCATAATAATTGATGGGTTGTCTTGAAACCCAGGAATACAGCTTTCTTTTAAATCCGACTGTGTAGCATTTGGCAGTATGAGTAGCAACCTACCAATCAAGCTTCCAGTGCACTAAGGTTTAAATGACCTTACCCCCCACCACCACCCCAAAAATACTGTGTATTAGAAGCTTAACTTGTCAGTGAGGAAGTGTTGAGGTGTAGGGCTGGTCATGGTAGTCCATGCTTGTAGTCCCAACATTCAGGAGGCCGAGGCAGGAGGATTGCTGTGAGCTCAAGGCCATCCTGGGCTCCAGAGTGAGTTCAGGATCAGCCTGGGCTACAGAGTGACATGCTGTCTCAAAAATAAATAAGGAAATAAAATAAAAGAAGAGGTTCTGGGGTGGGGGACTGAGTGGGAGGCTTTTCAGTCCCAGAGGCAGAGGACTCATGAATGGATCAATGCCTTCCTTAGGTGAGGGAGTTCTCACTCTCCAGGGAGTAGTTTAGTTGTCACCAGAGAGGGGCGGTTATCATAAAGCAAGCCCACCCATCCCATTCTGGCTCTTTTGTCACACTCCTGTCTGCCTTTCCACCCTCTGCCATGAGCTGAAGCAGCATGAAGCCCTCACTGGGTACAACAGCATTATCTTGCACTTTCTCAAGTCCAGGATTATGAGATAAATAAACCTCTTTTCTTTATGAATTGCCCAATCTCCAGCGTTCTGTTATAACAACAGAAAATGGATTAAGACAGTGGGTTATGCTGGAAACTCATTTAAGCATGATGGCACAGTAATCTATAAACCCAAGACAATTATCAGTATCATTTAAAAACTGTTAATAAGATAAAGTTTCATCTAAATTTATGACTCCGTGTGGACCACCCTTGCCTCAAAGGCAGACAGCTAAGAAATGCCTTATAAAATGGCATTTTAAAGCAAGAAAACCGCATTAAATGTGATTTACACTGAAACTGCTGACATCAGGAACTGGACTTTGTACTATCATGAGGGGTAAACCTTTTTTTTAAAAAGATGTTAATGTGCTGCAATATGCCCCTTTTATTCCCCTTTCAGTCAAGAACGCATCCCAAATCATTAAGTGCTAAGTCTCTGCGGCCGAGCACAGAGGTCCTGCTAGATGTCAAACATGAAATGAAGCCTTTCCATGGGTCTCTAAAAAGCAATTCTAATTCCTCCAAATTTCCAATTAAGGAAAATAAGGAAACTCTAGCCATTCTAAACTCCAATTACTTAAGTAGGTTTTGTTACAGTTGGGGAAAATATTGATCTGGTAGAACAAAACAATTCCTGTTATCATGGGATGCACTCTCCTCTCTTTCTCTCCCTACGCAATCCTTTACTCCTCCCACCCTTTCTCCTGTATGCACATGTCCGCTCACACATGCTACATGGCAGGTGTGAGGTACATAAATTCTCAGTACTGACATTAATGACTTCTCTGCTTAGCCATTGTAATAACAAAACAACCTGCTCTTTGTTGTATATTATTATATAGTGTGGTTTAAGTCATTTCTTTGAAACATTTTTGTAATTTTCTTGATTATGTCAGTTGATAATTTGAATTTGTTAGTGTAAGACTTTTGGCTACAATATCAAATGAAAAACTTACAGCTCCTCCAATACTAGGATGTTATAGGTTCATTTTTGTTAACAAAAAAATGTGTTTCCCTTCTTGGGCAAAGTGATAGTATGTCTTCCATGAAAATCCTTGTTCTGTCTGGGACTGGAAGTAGATTTGGACTCCAAGGTTTAGTCATGTCCAGCTCTGTTGGCTGCTGATGTAAGAAATCCCCCTATAGTAAAAAGTTACATTGAATTGTGTGACATTATGATGAACACCACGGCGACCTTGGGTCAGAACAGTTACAGCTAGTAGGTATAGATATTTAAATTTTCTAAAGATAGAAAGAAAATAGAAGTTTTGGTTGTATCATGGGGTTTTTGCTTGTTTGTTTATTTGTTGTTACGGAAGAGAAAAGAAAAAGGCAGGAAGGAGGCAGCTGTGGGTCGGGGAGGGAGTGCTGCTCAAACCCAAAGAAAATGATACCTATGTAATGTTTTCCTTTTTTTTTTTTTTTTTTTTTTTTTGTGGTACTGGGGATTGAACCCAGGTCTTCCACACTGGGATACTTCCTCAGCCCATTTTGATTTTGAGACAAAGGCCAGTGAGCCACTAAATTGCCCGAGTTGGGCTTAAGCTTGCGATCCTCCTGTCTTAGGCTTCCAGAGTGCCCCTGCGCTCAGCTCAGAGGAATTCTTAATAAACTCTCTGAGTTGTGAAAAGTAAAGAGAAAGGATTTACTATAAAATTCAAATGATGTTGGCATGGCTCAAATGTTTTTCATCCAACTGGATTATCTGTATGTCAGATGATGAAAAAGAATCTCCCTTTTAATAATGAGTTTTTACATTTTTGAGGGACAATGCAAGCATCTTGGTACATGCATGGGATAAATATGTACTAACAGTATATCTTGTGTTCAGTAATAATGCCGATAGTTAGTGATTGAATCTAGGGCTTTTCCTGGTGTGAGCTTTTCCTTCACTTACTAAACTGCAGAGTACTCTAAATTTCATCAGGTGAATCTTCTCTAGGTACGGTCCTCAGGAGTTTATATTCTGGTGGAGGAGAGATGTCTGTAGGAAGAACGCACAGCGTTGAATGTTTTAAACAATTTGCCACAAAGCACCACTTCCTGAATTAGTTAGGTCAACAAGGGCATGCTGACAATGAATTTTTTACCAGGGTTCTGAAACGAGGGTGCTCTCTGACCTGTAGATCCTGTGGAATGCCAGCTGAAAAGCCCTTTTGAGGAAAGGAGAAAGGAAGTCTGTCTTTTCTCTGCCGCTGTCCAGTGGGTTGGGATTTCAAGCCTGGGTACACAAGCCCGTGGTATAAGCGTGGCGTTCCACTGCTCTGGGAGGCTGATGCGGGAGCATAACAAGTTCAGGCTCAGCCAGCTGGATAACTTAAGAGACTTTAACAAGATCCTGTCTCAAAACAAGATGGAGATGTAGTTCTGTGAAGACCTTAGGAGCTATCACCAGTTCCAAACAAATAAAAAGCAAAACCAGATTGAAAGGAAAGCCCCTAGGTTAATTAGGCAAGGAGGCAGCCCAGCAGATTAGTGTCTTCCCAAGGTTCTCTTTTGATCACGTTTTTCACTTTGAACAGCGAGCTCCGTGCTCTCATACACGCCAAGGGATCCGTGTGTGGGGGGAGCGGGAGCGGGATCCTGAACACACTGTGTAGCCCAGACTAGCCTCAAACTCACAGCAATTCTAGGGCTTCAGCCTTCAAATGCTGTATGACAGGCGTGTGCACTCTGCCCAGCTGTTATGGTTTGGATCAAGAATGTCCCGCAGAAGCCTCATGTCTTTGGGTGCTATAGAAAAAATATAGAACTCAATGCTATTCAAAGGCGGGTCCTAGTCAGGAGGGACACAACACTGAAGTGTGGCCCAGAAATGGCCAATCCCTGGGAGGGACCTGACCTGGAAGAATGTATGCTAGCTCCACCCTTCCTTGGTCGCTTGGCTTCCTGTCTGCCTCCCTAGCAGCACTTTTCCTCCTCCTGACCCTCCACCATGTGCTTCCGCCATTGTCAGATGCCCATGAATGGACTGAGAACTAAAATAAGTCTTTCCTTCCTTAAATTGTGGATTGCAAGTATTATGTATCAGCAATAAAATAAAATAAAATAATTAAGACACCAGCTAATGTGTATAAGGCATTGAGGAACTTTTTTTTTAATTTTTGAGACAGGGTCTTGCTCCCTGATCTAGGCTAGTCCAGACCACACTATTTAGTCCAGACTGGTTTCAGACTCACAAGAATCCTCTTGCCTCAGCTTCCTGAGTTTTGAGATTAGACAGATGCCAGCATACTCACAGTGTGTAGTCCTGGGAATTGAACCCAGGGTCTTGTACTTACTAGGCAAGCACTCTCACCACTCAGATACCCCATCAGCCCCAGGCGCTGAAGAACTGAATCTAGGGCCTTGCTCATGCTAGGCAAGCACTTTAACCACTGAGATACACCTCCCATCCCTGAATTTGCCTTTACAATAATATTTCTTTTGAAAAATGACTTTGAGAAAGATGTAAAAAAATTGTTTGAGAGTTTTCTGTGTTACCTTTTACAAATTTTATATAAATCTTCATCGAGATAACAGCTAATTCTGAGTTTGGCTGGGTCTTCTGCCAGAAACCAGGCTGGGATTTAATTATAATCCCCTGGCTCACACAGTGTTCGTGGATGGAACTCTAAATAAACCCAAGTATTTAGTCTCTTCAAAACTTTTAAACAGTAAGCTAGAAAATACTAGAACTGCCTTATGTCTTATGCTCTTAAATTCTTATTTAGACTCAGAAGTGTATATTTTTCTCTCTTTTGCCACCCCCCCAAAACATAGATTCAAGCCCTCAAAAAGAAAACACTTCATTTTTTAAAAAAAAATTTAGAGAAGTAGTTATCGTATTCTGAATTAAAGGCTGCATTTTTATAAACATGCTGGTATTCTCACCTAATTGCTTCCTTTATACATGTTCACCAGTTTCGGTTGGGTCAGGGGAAGATATGAGAAGCAGTGTGGCAAGTGAAAAATCACTGTTTTGGAGTCAAAGGCTGAGACCGAAGAGCAGTTTCATGATTTTTGCCCTGCATGACTGGAGGGAACTCAGGGAAACAGCATCACATTTCTAAACAGGAAAGTTAAGGCAAAATTTTTCTACTGCTAAGAGTTGCTATGAGTATGAAATATACTATTATTTCTGAAAATGATTCACTAAGTGCCACATTATATATGAGTAATTGCTGTCGTCTCCATTATCAATAGAGACCAGCTTTTACAAGAATTTTTGAACATCTCCCCACACCGGAGAAAGTATTCAAGACCCAGCTCATAGATGACCACCTCTTTGGTACTACTTGAGCACTTAAAAGAAAATATAGGTTACGACATCCTCTACATTTCCATAGCCTATTAAAATACCACCATTGTAACTCTTCCACAGTAGTAATGGAAGAACTGTAGCAACGGTGGTAATAATGGTAATTGATATTTATCAATAGCAAAAAATTGGTATTGTTTGTATGTTTTATTATGGGAAAATAAATTTTGGAAAAGTCAAGAAATATATCAAAGGTCCATAGCTTTTAATCTTATGTAACAGTTAGCTTCTACTGTGTAACAATCCACTACCTTTTACTAGTTTAAATGACCAACTAGTCTTTTAGCTTATGATTTTATTGACTGAAAATATTGACTAGACTTGGCTGGAAGGATCTTTTGGTTCATGCAGTGTCACAAATCCAGGTAAACTGTAGCTTGCCTAGTGAGGACTGCACATGCTTCTAGGCACCAACTGGCTGTCATTTGAGCCATGTTGGGTTTTTGTCATGTGTCTCCATCTCCAGGTGTCTAGGCATGTGCATACAGTGTAAACAGAGAACTGGAATGAACAAGAAAAGAATAATCCAAATGGAAAGATGCAAGACTCTTGAGACATGCATGCAGAACCACCTCTTTTCCACTTTTGCCACATTCTACCAGCTGAAGAAAGTCTCAAAGCCAGCCCAGGTCAGAGTGACAAAGAATTAATTCCAAGACAAAAAGAAATATGTAGGCATAGAGACAGCATTAATCAAGTCTATTATTAAAAGTAGCCTACCACGTTCTACATAGTATCTGTGAAAATTTAAAGTATTATCTTAACTTGAGAGGATTAAGAAACATCCAGATGATCCTTACAGCAAAACTTTGAGTGTGCTTGATTGACACTTGGGCCAACAAACTGAAGAATGAGGAACCACCCTGGAAGTGGGTGGCCCAAGCAATGGACTGAGAGCTTGAGTTGAATAAAAAAGAAAGAAGAGGAAAAATGATGCAGCCTGTTTTTCTGGGCGAGCTCTGGTCTTTACCATCATCTCTTGAGGTCATCTCCGAGCAGATTCACTCCTGTGTTCCCACAGCCTATCTCCAGTGCAGATTTGCTTCAGTCTTCAGGTTTTCAGCATTGCCTTGGGCATCAGTCAGCAGTGGAGACGCGTGGCAGCCAACCTATCTTCATCCAGACCTTCAATCTCGGACCAGTATTCTTCCATTTTAACATTTGAGTAGCTACTGGGCCTTCCAGCTCTTGCACATGAAAACAGTAATGTTGGATGCGCTCTTCAGAATGTGTAAGCCAACCTAGTGAGTTCCTGTGCTATACAGAGTACATACCAGCACTCACAAACACAAACATACGATGCATAACTATATATAATTTCTATTCTGTTTTTCCAAGAACTCTAACTAATACAGTATTTTTCCTGATTCACATTTTTGTCTTATTTGCAAATTAATTGAAACCACTTTAGAAACAAACACCAGGCAGTAGGACCCTAGCTCTTCTTGACTTAATGTTTTAACTTTTTATATGCAAAGAGAAGACTGTAACATTTGATCCAACTTGTAAAGCTGCTTGAAAGGGATATTTTCAGATCCATTTATTTGATTTTTATTGGGCTACCACAGTGGCAAATTTTTGTAAGGATGACTTCTAAGTAGTAGAATTATGATGGTATTTAATAAAAGGTTCAAAAATGTTTCTAAACTAGGCTTTGTGCACCTGATTAAGGTACATTTATAAGCTTAGAGTTTGTGTATCTGTGTAAAGAAAATAATAATTTGGGGAATTTAAGATATTGAAGCATAGCTACTACTTAAATGCAAAGACTTTCAAGGAAGTTTTGCTTCACTATATTAAGCAGCAGTCATGAAAATTTATGAGTAGATAATCATGAAAATATTTACGATTTATGCTATTTTATTGCCACCTCCTATTTAAAAGGAACTAATCTATGTTGAAAAACTTCCAAATTAACGTGATAAAATAGCAATACCAGTGTGTAAATATACTTTCTAAGAAATATATTCTCTGAAGTTAATGTCAGAATTTAGATATTTAATATTCAATGTGAATGGTATTTTGGTGACAGACATTAAAATAATAGTTTCATAATTAAAATGAACATTGAGAAGTATAAAAATTGAAAATATTTAGTGTTGTGATATGTGATAGATATTTTATTCACTTTTTAATCTCTGGGACACCATACTTTACATCCACAACTTAAAAGAAATGGATTTTAGCTCACAGTTTCAGAAGTTTTAGTCCATGCACGGTCACCTAGTCAAAATGGACATAGTGGAAGGTTATGGTGAAGAAAACTGCTCATCCCACGGCATCCAGGAAGTAGAAAGATTAGGGAGTATCAGTGACAAGAATGCACAATTTCTGTGCACAACTCAAGTGATCCATACCTTCATCTAGGGTCCACCAACCCTGTCCAGCCAGGCCCCACCTCCCAACCCTACACAGTATCCACAGGTACATGAGGCTTTGAGGGAACTCTCCAGATCCGAACCATGACAGTTGTTGAATCCATCCACATGGACAAAAACCAGTGCACCCCAATTCTACAGAGAAAGAAGTCCCCACATGTGGGGCTCTTTATCTGTGTTCTTCACAGTATCCTTGGTTAAAAACCAGGAACTACAAGGCTTATTCATCATTCTAGCAAATATTCAAGCCTGAGGGGGGACTTGTGTGAACCCAATTTGTGGCTGAGTGGGACAGAAAGTTGGAATTGGATTATGTTGTCAATAACTTGGGAAACTACTACTGAAGAATGGTATTTGTTGTTGAGGACAGTCTAATGGCACTGGGCCTTTATCCTGTATGGCCTGCACTAAATCTAGTTAGTAGCAGATTGTAAGAAATTCTACTATCTGTGGAGAATTGGTTATAGTAAGAAAAAAAAAAAAACACCTACCCACTGGATCACAGAAATGTTGAAGTTCGAGAATAGAAAGGAAAATTGTCATTGTGTCTTACACAACTGGGACTCCATTGTGTACAGAACTCCATTAGTTATATATCACAGGGGATACTGGGAATTTTTGCCAATTGTAAAATCTGCTAGTCCAAAGCAATAGAATACACATGGCCTCAAAACTTTAGCAAATAATCAAAAACCATTCCAAACACATCAGACATTGTCTACTGTAAATACTGTTATCTTTGTTACATGTAATTTTGCCTGTAAGATGTAAATATGGAGTCAGGTATGGACAAGAATATTTTGAGAGATAATGTAATTTATGCAAATCCAAGAAGACAAAGCATTTACTCAATCACAATTAAGATGCTTTCTTGAATATTTCACAGTTTAAAGCTAGCAAAATATCAGGCTAACAAATCTTGACAGTAATTTTTCTTTCATTGTCTTCACTCCTAACTTAGTCTGTTCCAGGGAAAGCCTCACTTGGTCCCCCCAGCCTGTATCTTTTAGCTCGTAGCATCCCAGTCTTTCCCCTGAAGCCTGTCCCAATCTCATTAAATGGAAAGTGAGCTCACTGTCAATTTCTGCCCTCCTCATAGACTCTGGCCTCTTGCATTTCATTACCATTCATTAGCAGAGCCTCTCCTCCCCCAGTTCTTGCTGTTGTGTGCTTCTTGCCACCTTTAGTGCACTCTTTCCCTCTGCTTCTTTGGTTTTTAACAGCACAAGTGGCATTTAGTGACCTACCCTGGCGTTGACATTCAGTCACTGCCTCCATTAAAGACAGACTAATTAGAGTGGGCCATGTGTTGGCCCCGAATTAATGAAAAAGAATGCAAGAATCAAAGCCGGGCATTGATTGTCTGCAGCTCAGAAATACAAGTTCGTCCTCACATTTTGGAAGTCTGGGTTATGAATGTTGACCTAGTTGTGTATTAGCAATGCTTTTGTATCCAAAGTCAGCAACCAGCTCAATTTTAATCAGTGCTGGGTCCATGTTAAACTTTGTTTCATTTCCTTTTTGAAAAAAATTTTATGTGCATGAACATGAGAAGGCTTCATTAGTGAGAAGCACCAACAATCCTAAGATCCAGAGAATGGCAGACTGCTCACTCTCAAATTCTTTATTTTTATTTAATTCAATTGTTTCAGTCACTAAAGGTTCTTCAATGTACATTAAAAATCTTTCTCAGAATAGAAATATTTGACAAGGGTCCTTTCTGCAATCACTCTTACAAATCACTGTGTACTATCTCTACCTTGACCCTGTGCTTTGCATGCATTAACTGGCCATTGCTACCCAGTGTGTCCCACACTTAATAAAGACAGAAGAGACCATCCCACTTTTAGAGTCCACCTTTGTGAAGACATTAGAATACAGCCTCCTCCTCTCTCTCCAGGCTTCTCACACTTCCTAGCTTATGTCATTCATTCTGTTTGTTTGTGGACTTCATTCTGTTAGTCAACAACATGCTAGAACCACACAATAAAAGGACTCTGACAGAAAATAGGATCAGTGAACGTTTGAAAGATGAGGATCTGAAAATTAACCTATGCTAAAGAGAGCAACATTTTATTTTTTTTATTGAGAGTAGAACAGAAAAAGAGAAGAGTTCTCAAGGTTAAATTTCACCACAATCATTAGGGAACAAGTGAAAATACTGGGGAAGAACTAGGATATTACACTTGTAGCCACATGCCTGGTGGGGCTGATGACCCTGGTCTCCAATCCATACTTGAAGCACCAACATGCTAGAAGCTTTGGTGAAGTCACTGAACAAATCAACATGTAGTCTCTTTATTCCCCTACCCTCATCATTTTACTAAAGGCACCGTACTTCCAAATGAAGTCCAAAACAACTCAGTCAGCCCCTTACCTCTCAGTGAATTTCCTGAAATTTTAAGTTTTTATAAATGGCAGAAGTTCTGAAAATCCTAAATTAAGATGGGGTACAGAGAGACTGTAATTCAATTAAGAAAATATTTATCTCCATAGTTATGTCTATAAAAATAAAACAGGATAGCAGAGTAAATACAATGAAAAGAAATTACATCCATACGTCTGAAAGAATGACGATGTGCTCTGGAAAGTGAGGTCTGTTGTCTTTCCTCGAGGTGACTTCCTGTGATGGTGATGATTATTCTCGCCTGGTGAGATGACAATGGCACTCATAAGAAAGAGAGGGGGGTGGAACTCCATGAAGAAAAAGATTCTTGGTGGGGCTAGAGGCAGATCACAGCAGTTAGAGTGCCTGCTCGCAAGCACAAGGCTCTGAGTGTGATTCCCCAGCACCACATAAGCTGGGCAGGTGTGGTGGTTCACACCTGTAATCTCATTACTCAGGAGGCTGAGACAGGAGAATGACAGAGTTTGAGGCCAGCTTGGGCTACATAATGAACTCAGGATCAGCCTGGAATACAGAGCAAGACCCTGTTTCAAAAAATTAAAAAAAAAAAAAAAAAGATTCTTGGGAGTAGTTGTCCTTCTCTTGGTAAGTCTCTGGGATCCTAAGGCCTAGACTCTTCTGAATGGTAGGCCTAGTGACTTTTTTATTGAAAGTTCCTGAGTGACTCTTTTTGAAAGTCCTTTTGTACCTTTTTGTAGATTGTGTCAAATCACTCCAACTTGGGTGGGCATGCTAAGACTCAGCTTTCGCGTGTTCATATAGTATGATCTTTACATCTGAACTCATAGAGTGACCAGCTCCTCCAGAAGGCCCTCGCTCCTCATGTTATGTTCTGTATCAGGCAGCCTGACCAAGTGACAAAAAGGAGTTCTGTGACATGAAGCAGCCTTCCGTGCCCTGTGCCAGGCTCTCTGGTGACCATCCACTTCTAAGAACAGGGTAACACACGTATGTGAAGTCCCTGTTAGTGACAAGCATCACTTCTCACTGTCCACTTGCCATAATTTGCCCACCTGTTTTCTCCTCTCTGTTCCTTCTTATCTTTCCCTTCCAGAACCAAACATACCTGCGTGTTAAACCTTGATACTGGCTCAGAAGTCCCTCAGTCTTGTCATTTGTTATTTTTGTTCAACCATTCTGGCTCTCTGGTTTCACATGAGATCATTTCTAATGACCTGACCTCCTACTGAAAGGCTCTTTCTCCTGTCACCCCTATTCTACTAGTAGCTCTGCCCAATGAAAGGTTTGCTTCTTGAATCACATAGTTTAGTTTGCTAAATCATGTGCAATTCCTTGTATAAATGTTGAACTGTCTTTGACTCAGTCTGTGTTCCCTTAATAACCCCTAGCAAAACCGAAC
Source organism: Ctenodactylus gundi (assembly GCA_004027205.1). Taxonomy (NCBI): domain Eukaryota; kingdom Metazoa; phylum Chordata; class Mammalia; order Rodentia; family Ctenodactylidae; genus Ctenodactylus; species Ctenodactylus gundi. Next base: position 747,886 of record PVKB01000323.1, read on the forward strand.
AGCCATGTTAAAATTCTTTTCTTCTACCTGGGTCGTCTCACAGTGGGACTCTGTTGATTCATTTTATTTCCTCCTGTATCTTGAGAATGTTTTATATTTTAGTATTTAATATTTTTCTCTGCTGTTATAAATCATCTCCTAGGTATTGGAAATACTATGTTTTAAAGACTCAGGATTCTGGTAAATGACTCAAAAACATTGTAAATGTTGCTTTGATTTGTTTGCTCATTTTAGCAGTTAATTAACATATGTGGATCCAACCTGCCCACATCTCCAGAAGCAGCTCAAAGCTCATTTCTGCTAGTTTATCTGTAATTGGGCTGCTTGCACACTGGCCAAGCCATCATGGTTCAGAGCCAGCCAGAGATTTGGGCAGAGAATAAATGCAGAGTTGGGGTACACTAGCCCCCACTTGCTGCGCAGCTCTTGTTCTTCTTCTTCATCTCTGTTTTTCTATCCCTCCCTTTCTTCCACTTTCCAGATACTATGACGCTACTATGATGCTCTCAGTTCTGTCCTGGAAAGACTACAGGGCTCTAGCTCTTCCCTGTTGCACTAACTCTATTCCCAGTCTTCAGATGGCACAGTGCAAAAGTGGAGAAGCCAGGCTTGGTGGCACAGGCCTGCCACCTCAGCAGTCTGGGAGGCGGAGCCCATTGTGGGCAACTACGTGATTTAAAATCAAAATTAAAATTAATATGTCTCAAAATCAAAACAGAAAATGAAGTGGAATGTAACTCAGTATGAAGATTCCCTGGGTTCAGTGTTCAACCTCAGAAAAAGAAAAACAGAGAAACAAAAAAATTAGAAATCACTATGAAAATTTCTCCTTCCAAAGTATTGACTCTTCACGAATCCTTTCTGTTTATATTTATGTTTAAGTACATTTGGGTAGTTAATTTTCAAAAGACATCTCTGTACTTTTATATTTTGTCCAGTAAGCAGAGGGCAGGCAGGCCTTCAGGAGCTGGCTGAGCCATATAAGAGTCAAACCCAGATAGGCCTTTATGTAGGTGGTCTTGGGGCAGCTCGGGCACTGGGGCTGCCCACCCCAGGCAGGTGTTGATCCATGTCTGACTTTTGCCTCTTCCAAAACTAATTTATTCATAGCCTACTGTTTACTGGAAGCCTTATTATTAACACAAAAGCCAATGAGCACACATTTTGCATGCTACGTATAATATAATATGCTGAAGAATACATGAGAATTATGGGAAATCACATTTTATTGCAATGTGCAGCTCCATGAAGAGATGAACTGCTCACATGTTGAAGATGAGCATCGCTGGACATCGTAAGCACGTTCAAACCAGTCAGGAACTAGCTATTAAATTATTACAATAGTTATTACTATTAATTTTATGCAGCTAGAATACTTATGTTTATGTTTTCCTATACTTCTCTCACCTAAAAAGAGCAGTACCTACGGTTTGTAAATTCACATAATAAGTTTTAATAAATTTAATTTTTATGACAGTGTTGGATCCATATTGTGATATTAAGGATTATTTATTATTTATATATCCTATACATTCATGATTTAAGTAAACTTTTGTTTATAGTTCATCTGTGAGTTTTTCTCAAATTGTCACAAGCCTCCAAAAATAATCTTATGTGCCAGGAGGCCTCCATAGTTAAAACTTGTGTTATCACAGGGTTAACAGTTCTTAGATTTATTACTGCCTTTCCCTTAATAATGCAGACATTTAGACTGGAGTTGAATAGCTCCCAAGTAACACATGAGATGTTTAGCATAAGCTGAATAATGGGACACATAGACATATCAGAGTGGAAATCTCACAATGCTCACTGTACCTTAGCACAGAGGGAAAGAGAAACAGCAACACTGTCTTGTCTGTTGATGTAGATCCTACAAGGAAGTACGTGGAAAGCATATGAATAGCAGAACATACAGGGTTTCCTCTTCACTTCAGGGAAGACTTAGACTCAGCTAAGATTTAGGCTCAGGAAGACAGAAACAAACCCAGGGAAAACTATCCCAAACTAGATCAGGTATGGAAAAGAATTTAGACATGAAGTAAGTGTATCAGGTATGACCCAAACCAGCTTGTAACTGTGAAGGAAAGGAAATACTGTTAATAACTAACTGGGATCACAGGCATAAGCAGGCAGTGTCTAGCACCCCCATGTCTATGTGGTCAACTGAGAAGACCCCTCTTAGAATAGGAAAGGCTTGTAGCCCCAGTCCCTTTCCTAATAATTCTCATTGATCTTATTTTGTCAGAAATGGGAAGAGATCCAGGCCCAAGCATGGCCTGCTGACCACAGGAAACTTAAAAACAGAAATAGGAAATCCATGGATGGCAATATTTTATTTTAGATGCATCTTCAGGCTTAAGAAACATGTCAGATGAGATTCAGAGCCCTAATTACCTACATGTGCAATACAGTAGAAAAAAGAGCCAAAAATCAGCGGGATTTTGAGGAATTATATTCTCAGAGTTAAGAAGGCAGCCTGCAAAAATCTATGAATTTTCCAATTTTAATGCAACTGTTGAGTCCATAAAACTAGGTTATCATTTCATGGCTTTTATGACTTAGTGTCATTTATTTGTTTGACAGTTTCATATTCAGCCTTTTGATCAGATATAATCCTACTTCTGTACCAAATCCAATTACTTAGAATGAGAGTCACCTTTCATAGCAAAAGATAAAACTGGAGGACAATTCTAATCTCATTGGCCACAGAGATTTGACCCTTTAGCCCTTACCATCCTATTTCTTTTCCTAATTGTTTGCACATTGGAGGATAATGAAAAATACTATAATTAATTTGCATTAAAATTTGTTGGTTTGCTTTGCTACCTGACCTACATGGTGGCTTTATTCTTGTAATGCCTGCGAGTATTTCCAATAAGGAGTTCAATCTTTGACATTTTCTTTGTTAATGTGCTATAGTTGACTTGTCCAGAAATCCAAAAATCAGCTTCCAATCACTAGACCAGTCTCACCCACACACAATGAGGGACATTAATGACATCTTCTGGTGAGTTTAGAAGAGTATTCAGGCACCTGGTCACAGGCAACAGCTGTCCAGCAGGTTTCCTCACATTGCGCCCTTGACAAGTATGACACCAGGCACAGTAGGAGCATCACATTGCGTTTGCACCAAGACTGAAGCAAGGCAGTGTAATGTGTTCTGAATGAGACCCTTCCTTCCTTTACCTGAGAAAAAGAATTTATGAGTAAGAACAGTGGGACCTGAGGCAGGAGGATTGCCTTGAGTCCAAGGCTAGCATGGGCGCCATGGTGAGTTCAGGACCAGCCTGGGCTATAGAGCGAGACTCTGTCTCAAATAAATCAATAAAGGATACGAACAGGAAGAACTACCCATGCACAGCAAAGACTGCCCAGATATTACATGAAAAGATCCACGAAATGTGTGAGCTCATGCTGTAGAGTGAGTGTGTACATTTACCACAATAGGAAGGAGGGAAAAACAAATTAAGCTGCAGAAGAGAAAATAAGAAAATGAAAGGCCACCATCTGAGCTTCACAATCCACCAGTATCCTTTCTTCCAGAAGTTAGTTGCAATTTCCTTTACTTTTAGCCCAAACTCCTCTTTAGGTTGTATTTGTATAGAAGTGGGTGATATTTGCTCATAACACAAGAATAGAGGGGCCAGACAGGTAGCTTGGCAGTTAAAGGGCTTGCCTAGCTAGCATTAAGTGTCTGAGTTCGATTCGCCAGCACCACATAAGCTGAGAATAGTGGCACATGCCTGTAATCCTAGCACTCAGGAGGCTGAGGCAGGAGGATTGCCATGTTTTCAAGGCCAACCTGGACTACAGAGTGAGACTCTGTCTCAAAAAATAATAATAATACAGAGTTACTGATTTTATAAGAAGAAAACATTTTAATCTGTTGAGATGTATGAATATTCAGGAATATAAACGCAAAACATCTAATCATTTCGATACAATTTTGTAATTAATTAATGGTAGAAATGGAATAAAAGTAAGTCACAGAAAGGAGAATTTGATGACTTCCATATTTTAGCTATTGTTAGTTGTGCTGCTATGAACATGGGTATACATATGTTTTTCTTTTTTTTTCAATCTTGAAAATTTTTCCCATGGACTCTATAAACACTTTTTTAATGTAGGTATATTTGGCATGGATTCTGATTTTTAAGTCCTTTAAATGTAGATTTTTTAAAGCCTAATTTATAAAATATAATTGAAAATGGCAATATAGGTATTCAAATTGCTTTCTCAAACTTTTTTTCCCCACGTTTTATTGATATATATACGTGCAAAGTTCAAGGTTTACAATGAAGTTCAGCATTTTGTTCACATATCTTGTCAAGGTGACAAGGGCTTTCCCACCTTCCTTTTGTCCCTCCCCCTACCCTCCCATCCCTCCCCTCTTCCCCCACCCTATTCCCCTCTTTCACTTTGTCTTTCGTCTTAAGTTCCATAGGAGTTGTGATCTGGGTCTCTCATATCAGAGAAACCATTCGATGTTTCACCTTCTGCTTCTGCCTCACTTCATTAATCATGATATTCTCTAGTTCCTTCCATTTGCCTGCAAAAGCCTCTACGCTATTGGACTTTATTGAGGCTTAGTATTCCATTGTGTATAAATGCCACATTTTGTGTATCCACTGGTCTGTTGATGGGTATTCTGGTGCCTTCCATATTTTTGCTATTGTGAGTTGTGCTGCTGTGAACATGGGTAGACATATATCTCTGTTATGTGTTGTTTTGGTCTCTTTTGGATATATTCCCAGGAGGGGTGTCGCTGGATCGAAGGGGATATTTATTTCTAGTCTTTTAAGAGATCTCCATACTGTTTTCCAGAGTGGTTGTATGAATTTACACTCCCACTAGCACTGATTACTATTTGACTTGTTGACGTAGGCCATTCTCTCTGGGGTGAGATGGTATCTTAGCGTTGTTTTGATTTGCATTTCTCTTATGGCTAGAGACGTTGAACATCTTTCCATGTATCTGTTGGCGGTCTCTCAAACGTTGAAAGGGACCAATTTTTATGAGTACATACCTCTGCAATAATGTCAGGGTTTCAGAAGATTCTAGTCATCAAAAAATTTATTTGTCAGTCAAAGGGCACAAAGCTTCAGTTACATAGAACAAATACATTCTAGAGATCTCACGTTGTCACATTGTATGACTAACAGCAACAACCCAGGATTGTGCACTTGAGGTTTGCTGAGAGTAGATTGCAAGTGTTCCCAACAGAAAAAATCAAAAGGTACATTTGTGAGGTGAGAAATATGCTAATTAGCATGAGCATGGTAACCTTCCCACAGTGCAAATCCTATGCCGCGTGAGATCTCACGGTTACAATTAGCAATGGACCACACACAGAACAATGGTCCCCAAAGGCGACGTTGCCCAGTGATGTTGTAGCCATTTTTTTGTGTGTAAGTCCATTTTATGGTGCTCACACCACAAAAAATCCATGTCTTATACATGCACTGTAGTACTATATATATATATATATATATATATATATATATATATATATATATATATATTCTATGAATGTTATTTTCCAAAACACTAACACAAGTATCTACTGAGCATCTTAAATTCAAACTAAACCTCTTTGTTACTGTCACCATAACCTAAAAACTACTCCTTTCTAAGTGTTCTATGTCATGGTGGTATTCAGCTAATCCTCTGGGTTCAGATTTTAAAAGTATATCCCACCATACCTTGCTCCCATGCGAAACCAAGCCACTGCCATCTCTTACCTGATCTAGGGCAGTTGGGAGTAACAGCTCCTCCTCCTTTCCTTCTTCCATTCTAGTATCTTCCTTCCTCTAAAGTGCCAAGACAAATTGTGACACAGTGAGAGAAAAAAGTAATGCCCTCACCATGACCCAGAAGTGCCCATGCCGTGTGTCCCTCACCTAAGGTGCCCACTCAACCTGTTTGCAGCGTAAAGTTTTATGGCCACTTTGCAGACAGAGATGGACTCCCACCTAAAATCTGATGTCGATGTTGAGACTATCAGCCAAAGACAGCATACACACCTGAGGCCATACAAAGAGAATTATAACTTACTAGTGAGAATTCTGGGCAGAGCAAGTCAGGCCTCTCACTGTCATCCAAAAAACTGCTTAAAAGAGTAAGAGAAGAAAACTGGCAGGCTTATCCCATGGACAGGGGACGGGCCAGATTGAGAGCCACCACGTCCAGTCATGGGCTGTTACGATTTGAAGCTACTACTTGGGGACACTTTCTGCACTGTTCTCTATACCTGGATCACTCCTCCATAGCAGAATGCGTGTTGCAAGTTTTTCCAAACATAAATAATGGTGAAGAAAGGCAAGGTAGTAGGTGAAGTCCTCAGAGATTATCATAGTAATTGGCCATGAAATCCAGGTGAAGAAACAGCAAAATAAAGCCACAGAATTTTAACAGATTGGAAGAAAATGGTAGAGTCTTTGCTTAAGGTTTTATGAGGCAGAAGTAGAGGTTATTTGAGTATTGGTATTTTAAAATATAAGAATATAATCCCTGAAGAAAAAAAAAGAAATATGTAAAAGACTGGCTGAAATTCAGTGAGAAATTTTGGTGGAGGTAAGCAGGCCAAGGCTCAAAGACTCTTAAACTAGATAGATGTTTCATCCTCTTAAATGATGTAGCCACGGAGTAGAGGAACAATTTGAACAGAAAGATACATCGGGCTAGACACATAATTGAGCAAGGTGTGCAAGTCCTGAGCTGGTAAGAGAAGTCGGTTAGGTAGTTGGTGTTCCACTAGAGAAGGAGAGGTCGTCATGTAGACACACAAAACATGTCAGTTTGAGCTTATTGCTACCAGAGCCTCTAAGTTGATCCAGAAACTATTGGTGGACTTAATTAAAGTGAGATTTCTTTTAAATTCAGCAAAGATGAATGGGTTTATTTCCAGGAAAATGCACATGGTAGTAAAACCAGCTTTCAGAAGTTGTAATACACAATCGTCTCATCGCAGAAGGACCAGTGATTAAGGCTACAGCTCAGGTTCTCGAAGAGAGGAGAGCCCATTTACAGTAAGGAGACTGATGGTAGGGGAGTAGGAAACCTGAGAAAGGTCCACAGGGAGCACGGGCTGGAAAAGGAGAGATGTTACCCACTGGCTCTAAGTTTCCCCAATAGCTCTGGCCTTATTTGCACCCGACCCCTGCCTACCACTCTCCACAACTACTAGACCATTGTAGCTAGCTAGGCAGCTTGGGCTCATACAGACATGAACCCAAATCTCAGCTGTGCTCACATTTCAATTTGTTTTCTGTTATGAAAATACCATTCCGACAAAAGGTTATATTCATCGATTATAATAACATCGTGTTCACCAGACAAGTCTTAATGGAACTTGTCATTCCTTTTGACACTCACTATTTGTCTCCCTTCACTGGCATCCCCTTTTCCTCTCCTCTCCTCTTCTCTCTCCCCCCCCCTCTCTCTCTCTCTCTCTCTTTCTGTAGCTACTTTCCTGGATGTACGACAGTTATTTCACACTGGTAATACATAAAAGCATCTCTAAGTAATACACTGCTTACTTACTCTTTATTTTAAATTCTCATTTAAATGAAACCCTCGTATGTAGCTCACCTAACAAAAGGTTCTTTTTTTCTTTCTATAGTATGATAGATTCAGTCACATTGTTACTTGCTATGTGGTTTCATTCATTTTCACTATTATAAAAACTGTAATTGGATAAGCAGAACATGATACATATGCGTGTGCACACACAGATACATTGCTTACTGCTGGTGAACACATTGCATTTTGCTTTCTCTTCATGATTACAAAGAATGCTTATTTAAGGACAGATGATAGATAAGACAGATGATGGAGACAGATAAGTGGCAGGTGCATGAATGGAAACAGAGACACGGAGAGATACCCTACAGCCCAGTACTAGAGAGTAATAATTTTTCTGTTATGGAAATCTGAGGCCATTAACTTTCATGACAAATTTTCCCATAGAAACAAGTAACTCACAAGTTTGTCATAACAAAAGAGTGATATGTTTGCAGTGGGCATAGAACATAGCCAGTGATGTTTGATCCTCATAATAAATATAGTATACCCCGAACCCATTTTTCTTTTGTTAATGTTTGAATTTCTTACACCTAACCAACTCCTGGCAAAGAGCAGATTCCCAGTGAAATGAACTGCACAGAGTACTAGACCCCATGAATCAGCCATGTCAAACAGCAGAACTGACTTCTCAAAGAAAGATGACCATCATGAATGAGTGAACCAGTGGGAGAAAGAAAACAGCTTGCCTTTGGTTGTCCAAACACGACGTCCTGCAGCTGGCTCCTCTAAAAGGGAACTTCAATGTCTCAGGACAGAAACTGTCCCTAAAGATCTTCAACATGATCTGAAAATTGACATCTGGGTTCGTTATTCCTTTAGCTCTTAGCTCAAGAGATCCAAATTCCAAATTCTGGTAACCCCACGAGGCCTGTAAACAAGACTTTTCATCATGGAAGCGAAGGAGGAGGAAGGTGAACTCTCTATTGACTCAGTTTAATGTCCTGCAATCTAAAATCTGTGATTGAAAAAGTGAACTCCCACAAGTCAGCATCGAAGGCATGGAGGGCAGCAGCTGGTAAAAGATTACAAGCAATTTTCTTGAGATTTACAGTAAGCTAGTGACCTACGACGTGACAGAGGCTGCAAGTGAAATTAAATGAGGCTGTACATCAATGAAGATTTTGTTTTCAGCAGCTCTGAACTTTAAGATGATTAACAAGACAGCAAGTAGGATGCCGGGGGCTCTTTGGAATACTCTAGGGCAGGCAAAGTTATGAACAGGCAGAAGAAGGTAGAACAGTTAACACGGGAAGAGAGTTGGAGAGGTAGGAGAAAGCTCAGTGTCAGATGGATTAAAGAAATAGATTCAAGTACAAAACCCACAGGCATGACTTGAGTACTTTGTCTGTATCTTAGGTCTGCACCTACCCCGTTCTGCCCTCTGCCCAGTCTACAGAATGCAGCCCAACGCAAGACAGAGACGCGGTCTTCCTTACTTGTGTAGCTTTGATGGCCCAGCATGGCCCACGATGTCCACGCCACACCTTACCTCTCCCACATGAGCCACATCAGTCCCATTAAACCACAACAACATGCTGTGCAGATTAGCTTTTTTCTGACATGACAATTCGCTGGTCATTGTTAACGTTAAGCATCCGAATTCGGAGGCCATGAACCAGTAGTGATGTGTGGCCTGTCAGTTAGGAAGTGAGCCCCGAGCCCACAAAGCTTACCTGCTCTTGCAGCAGCTCTTCATCCACCTACATTATCATCTAAACTCCTGCCGAATCACCAGTGGCATTAGATTCTCAGAGGAGCATGAACCCTTCTGTGAACTGCACATGGAGGGCTCTGCAACCTTCGTCACAACCCAAAGCCTGGTGATATGAAATGGAGTTACAAGGACGATGCTACCACCATCCCCTCCTCTTCCCTCCCACTACCCTACCTGTGGAAACATTGTCTTTCACAAAACCATTCCCTGGTGTCACACTGGTTGGTGACTTTATACTATACTGCTTAGCTTTTCTGCACATGTGACCTCTGAATCACCTCTTTCACGGTCAGCTGAAGGATTGTAAGAATGCAGATTCCCAGGCCCAGGCTGCCTTGGAAACCCTGGGGCTGCACTTCACACATCTGTTTTGGTAATGAACTCTCCAGGGCATTCTGATGCATGCTGAAAGTTTAAAGCCTCTTCCAAAGTCCTTCAGTAAAGACCACAGGCAACACTGTGCAGCTAAGAATCGTCACTAAGTGCTACCCCCTGCCATAGGATAGGATACAGTTACATGTTTTGGGCCTCTGAGATCTTTGCAGAAAGAAGTAACTTTTTCAAAAAAAAAAAAAAAAAAAACTTGGGAAATACCTTCAAATGTTCATTCTTGGAGCCTTCTAGAATGTACTGGTCATCTGAGAGGTAAATCCAGACTTCCTATAGGTGTCTGTGCTGGGAGTAAGAGCCTCACGAGGCCTCAGGATGGGACTTGCATGTAGTCAGAGTTGTGCCCTTGGGTGAACACCGCAGATCCATCCTGTGCCTTTGGAATGGCATGCACATCTCTTTGAAAGACCAGCCTTGATTTCCAAAGCATTTCTTACTTGGCATGTTTAACCAGTCAAGTAAATTGTGCTGAAAGTGAAGCGACTTCCCTAACGCTTTCCCATGTTTCAGTGCAGAAACTCTAAAGGCCTCAAAACATAAAGACTTGATCAAAATAAATCCTTCGGGAAAATTAGGGAAGCAGAAACCTTTCAGATTTCTTAGAGAAAGTCCAATGGCTCCAATGTTGGCCTTATATTTTGGAGCCAGTGGTTGTGGCCTCTGATGAACGTGCGGCAGATGCAGATGGTGATGTTATTGCTCAATCTGGTGAAAGTTATAAAAGCAGATATCTACCAGGAGCGCTGGATTCTATCCCACAGAGACCGGCTTCATGAGATTTCAGGTGACTGCAAGTCAGACTTTTGCTACATGAAGTGCATAGCCAAAAGCTCTACTGCCTAGACCGACAAGTGTGCCCTGCTGGTGGGAGGCATTGGAAGGAACAAATGATTATGTCATTAAAAAAGTATCAATCAGCTTTTCCATGGCTAGATGCCATATCTGGAACCCACATCTTAGAGGAGGAAAGATTGAATTTGGCTCAGATTTTAAGAGGATTCCCTCCATGTTTGTTAGCCAGATCCAAGGCAAGAAAATCACAGTAGAAAGACACGGTGGAAAAGATTCTTAGTTCATGATGCTTGGTGATCAGAGCACGGAAACAACACCTGAGAGGAGAGTGTCCCGGACCAGACATGGACTCCAAGACCACGCCTCCATGACCCACCCAGATACCTCAGAGGTGTGCCCAGAAATCCTCAGGACAAATCCCAAATCCATCTGGTGCGGCACCTTCCAGGAAATAAGATAGCAGAGATGCTGAACGTTCCAAAGAAGGCCATGTGGAGTCTGTTCTCCTGTGAAAGTACATTGAAGAGATATGAATATGACTAAGTAATTTCACTGGATTCAAGTGTCCCACGAAAAGAGATATCTGAATTTCATAAAAGAAGGGAAAGACACACAGTGAAAACTAGAAGGGTCCCGTAGTCTCCTGGGCTCAGAAGCAGTGTTGTCCTTTCACACAAAAGGGTAGAGTGGGTTGTATCTCCTTCATGAGAGATAATATCTGGTGGATGTATTAGCGTGTGTAGACAGCCTAGCTGAAGAGCTCAACAGTCAATATAGAGGATGAGAAATAAGTGAGGCTTGCTACACATACATGTATTTCGAATAGAAATTTCTTTTTTGAGTGTCAAAATTAGGTATGAGTGAGGATTTGAAAGATCAAGAAGGAAAACCCTGTGTTAGATTCACAAATAAAAATGGGGAGACGATGTAGCTCAGTGTGAAGGCCCAGTGCTCCACCTCCAGCACCAGAAAAAGAGCCGCAAAGAGTCATATCACTAATAAATTTAAGTAATGTAAACTGAGAACAGCACATTATTAGTGTTATTTACTCATTTGTTAAATAGACTTTACTGAGTTCCCACTGTATGAAAAGCAAAGTGGCTATAGTGGTGCATATATTATACACACAAACACATACGTGTATCAGTATAACACATATTCATTCTCACAGACATGCATTACATCATATGTACATATAATGCCTTCTTTCTTCATACACTCTAACCAAAAGAACATGATGAATTTAATATTTGCTTTGAAGATTTGTTTAAATTCAATCATTATTTGTTTTTAAGCACTTGTTGAGTGGTCGCAATTCAAAGACTACTCTTTGAACCAGGGGTCACCCACATGTAGTCTTCACGGCAACTCTGGTTTTTCATGTGTGTTTGTATAATTAAAGTTTCATGAAAAGACAAGCTCAATTTTTCAGTACTATCTGCTGCTGATTTCATGAAAGGCAGACACGAAAAACTGTGACGAAGAACACGTGGCCTGCAGTCTTAACAAATTTACTGTCTGACCTCTTGTAGGAAAAATTTTCCTATGCCTTATTTGAATTACTGTGAAAAAAAAAGCTGAACGAACACGTCTCAGGGTAGCTAGCTACACGCCTTGGACGAAACAAAGATTCTTTCCCTTTACCTCTTGCCTGGGTTCCAGTGTTTTTTCCTTCTGCTGCAGACTAACTGAATAAAGATGAAGAAAAAGAGAAACTTCAACAAGCGTTTATGACAAAAATTACTCAAAAATAGAAGTAATCAATGAAGGAAAATATAGCAGGAAAGAAGAAAGAGCAGTTGCTAAAGAGACATAAACTAGAAACACATTCAAACTCACAGCACAGTAAGTATAAAAATAAAAATAAAAGCCCAAGAGACTCCACAAAGTAAGTGAGAGATTAGCTGATAAATCAGATACCAGAAAAGAAACCAGCTGAGAGCCAGGCAGAACCAAAGTGCAATAAAGAGAGAGTGTGAAGAGTTGAAAATGAGACAGCGTGAGTGCAGTCTCCACTGGGAGACAGAAAAGAGTGTGGTTGGCATGGTAGGATGTACCAGTTCACACATGTAGAGAGAACTAGCGTCTGTAACTAAGGTTGGCAGTGAAGTGTCACGCATGCCTGGGGGAAGCCTAGGGGTAAGAGGTGCTGTTCAGAGAGAGGACTCGAGCCCATTAGGTCAGCTGGAAACGAGGAGGCAAGGTCGGAGTGTGCTGGCATGGTGGTCGAGTTGGAGCTGAGGAGCTCTCGGGAAACCCCCTCCTGCTGTCTGACATCACAGAGAAGGTTGACAAGCAGGTTATGGGTACAGCACATACACTATACATGACTTTGTCCTGCATTGTGTATGGTCTTTGCTAAGATTCCATAAATATTCTGCGTAATCAAATTTTATTTTCAATTGATTAAAGAATTCAGCATTCAAACATTTTTTCACAGAATTTGACCCTTAAATCTCTTCAATAACAACACTACCTGAAAACTGTATCTCCCATAAAAATCTGAACAACAACCCTTAGTATCATTCAAGGAGATTTAGGTAAAAGGAAGACCAAAGAGAGAGAAACTCTAAAAAGGGAGGCAGAGCATTAAAAATTCTTATTTTTCATATTCAGAAAATAAAGGGCTGGGCTTTTTTTCCATGCCAAGCACAAACAAGTAACCAACGTTGGAGTTAATGTGCATACTCTAGAATCAGCCAGGTAGTTACAACTTCACCCTACTAAAACATTTCTGAAAGTCAACCAATCAGAGACAAGAGCCAAGTATCAGTGTCTGGCTCTAGGGCCATCAACAGCGGTCTTAACCCACTGGGTAGACTTACACAGGTGGAAATCCATCAATCCCTAAACATACCCACTTTTGAAAATCCACCAATCCCTCAACACCAGGCTTTTGTTTATATAACATCAATTTGGGGAGAGATGGGTGGGTTGTTTCATTCATTTCGTTTTGCCTTGCTTTGCTGCTTTAGAAAGATTATTCCAGGCACAGACAACTCTCTCTCCCCAGACATCTGGGAAGTTCACCTTGATGTGCATTAGATGTCTAATTTATTGTTTGTTCAGAAGTTCTTTTCTGTAAGGAGGCATTTAGGGATTTATTAGGCAGAACTTGAAAAGTACACCCTCAAAGAAATAAAGTGAAGGCCCTTAAGAAAGAGAGGTTCTCTACATCTAGGAGAATTTATGTGTTTGGGGGAGTAGAAGTCTACATTCACAGGTCCCCACCTTTTCAGTAATTCCACCCTTGCTGAGTGATACATGTAAATTTAGACTTATGAATAACATGCAGACTAAAGATGAGGTAAGACTAGCAAGTTTTTCAAATCTTGGACAGTTGCTATTACTTATTCTTTGTATATATTTGAACCCTCAAGTGCCAAAACATATATGATTTATGGTGAATTTTCTGAACAATGAATATTAAACAAAGAAACCATCATTTATAGTTTTGTACAGATTATGTGATGATTATTATTCAGTATCAAAAAAATGGAATGTCTATAGCTCTTCGAAAAGTATGCAGTTGTTATTCTGGATTGAAAGTCGGAAGTCGAATGTGAGCCAGCAGATACTGACAGCAAAGCTTAAGAGATGTGTGATTGCCTCAGCTACTTCCAGAGGAAGTGGTAAAATAACAAATTTTTGGATTAAGAGAAATTCAGATGAAGAAGACAAAATAATCACAGCAAAAGCTGTAACAGCTTCCCCTGCTATATATCATCCACGCGCTCACTCAGCGCACAGGGCTGTTTGAAAATTCTGCTACCACAGTATTTTCCGATTCCAAAATTGCAAGCAAATTTTCAAGTGCCGGAATGAAATCTACTACAATAACAAAAAATATAATAGCTCCACTTCCAATTACAGGTGATCAAAGATGTAAGTCTCCTGTTTCTAATGATTTCATGATTCCAGGTAATAGTGATGAAAAAGGAAGTCCCATTACCTGAGTGACATTTTTCTTATCAAAAAAAGGCTGACGTGTGAGGATACTGTGAGTTCCTTCCGAATAAAACTTAAAAAACAAGAAGAAGTTTTAATGGAAAATTCTATTTAACGAGGGGATATAAAACTAAATCATGCTGATTCTGGTGGAGATAACACTAATACAAACATTAATATAAACATTCATGTAAACAACGTATGCACAGCCTTTTAGCAAAACTTAAATGACTCTTATTTTATCAGAAGCACTGGCTTTTCTGTCCACCTTTCACATAACGATGCTAAAGTCACAATCACATCCTTTCTGTTGACATTAAAGTCATAATCATAAAATTGTTGTCTTCACCAGTTTGAAGTGAATGGTTTAAGAATTTTCCATGAAAGTTAATTTTATCAGGATTTATTTACCATATGTAATATTTACATTAAAATTGAGAAATCGGTGTACATACACATCACATCAACCTCACATTCACTGGGAGAGTTTCTGTGATGTTGTGTCCAGTCAGTAATCTTCAATTTTCTCTAATTCCAAAACCTGCTGGCTTTTTTCAACAAATGCAATTGAGAGAATCCTCAGTCTGTTTTAAAGCACTGAAATTAGACTTTAGTTCCTCAAATGTTCCTGTTGACTTTTAAAATAATTCATCCAGGGAAATCTACTTATCTGTCTTTCATCATTTTCCATATCTCTAACAAAAATACTTTAAGTGATTTTTAAGAAAGAGTAAACAATGTCATTGAAGTACCCCATTGCTTTAAGAGTCTTGTTGAATGGATTAAAGAAAGAATTGTCAATAAATGTATCTATTCAGTGTCAGTGTTGTTCAAACTACATGCAGCAATTCTTATAAACAGGAGAAGAAAGTTTGATTTGAAGGAGATAATTAGTGTAACATTTACCACGATTATCTTTTGAAATAGATTTCATCTCTGGGGGTATTCAAGTGCTTTTACAAGGATGGGACTAAAAACTCCTTCAGCACAAGAACAAACGAGCTCATGCTGTAAACTGCTCAGGAAGGGACCATAACGTAACGATAACACTGTTTTGGTGGGTGAAAAGGATTTTTTTAAGTCATCAATTAAGAAATGCAATATGATCATGACAAATGGAAAGTAAGTTACAGCATGAAGCATAACTTTAGGGAAGTATGGAAATTCCTCTAAAGGCTGAAAATAAATATCCCCCAACCCCCTTTCATCCAGTGGTATCTCTTCTGGGAATCTTTCCAAAAGCATCATATAGTAGAAATACTTGTATAGCCAGGCACATAGCAGCACAACTGATAATAGCTAAGATGTGGAAGACACCAAAATACCCACCAACAGACCAGTGAATACATAAACTGTGCTATGTCTACACAATGGAGTACTACTCATCTATAAAGACAGTTTTGAGGCTTCTGTAGGTAAATGGAGGCAACTTGAGAACATCATGGTTGGCGCAGTGAGTCAGACACAGAAGGTTATGTAAATATCAAATAGCTTCTCGAATATTAGGAACTCAGAATACAGTCCTTTCATAGAACTAAAGGAGGGGAAGTGGGAGTTAGAGTCAGGAGGAGGGAATGGGAAGGTCAAAAAGGGAGAGGGGAAGAGTTTGTAAGTCTGACATGGTATATTTGTGCACAGAATACTCGAATTCAATGCAAAATAATATATATATATAATATATATATGCATATATACCTTCTAATAAAATGGGGAAAAGTGACAACTTCACACATTTTAACATCTAATTTGAAAACCTTTCTCAGACTGATAAATTTCATAGTGGATGTTCGATGTGCTGGGATTTTTTGTCTCAGTGATGAATATTAAACAAATGAAAGAAGGAAATTAGTCATAGTGGACACTAACACAGTGATGTTACAATGTAAATGACATCTCAGTTTTTAAGCAACTTCTGCAAAATAAGCAACTAAGAGATCCAAAATATCAAGGAAATAAAATTAAAGCAGTATATAATTTAGGAACTAACAATTTATTTAAGGTGAATTGTATTTTTTCTATTTAAATATGCCCACGTGATTTTCCTACTTGGTCCCTATGTACATATATTCAAGCTCCCATCAAGTATTTACACTGAAGTAGAATTTTTTTCATTTTTACTTTCTAAATCTGTTAATCCTCATCATATACCTGGACTTACCCTATAATCCCAGAGTTGGGTGATGCCTTTATAATATTTTGGGGGCTGGACAATAATTCATAGATTAACTCTGGGACACAGGGATCTTAGAAGAGCTGACCTCTTCCAAATACCAAAGCTTCTAAAATTAACCAAGGCAGGTGAGCCTATGAAGGCAAAATTTCTCCACCTTTGGAAAGTTCCATTGAATTTCCTACGTTATGGGTTAGCCTTCAGCATGAAACCAAGGTTTAGTTGTTTACTTGTAAATATAGAGTTCATCTGACCACTGGCCCACGTGGGACCCATGCAGCCCTGAACAACTAATAATGTGGCCCCCATGTTTACAGTTTGAACATTGCTTTGTGGTTTTTGGGTTCAGTTTTGAGGATTGAACACAGGCCATTGTACTCACTTACATTCGACCAGTTCTCAAGAACTCACTGGGTTGCTCAGTCTGGACTTGAACTTGCCATCCTACTGCCTCAGCTTCCCAGAACTCTGGGATGATAGGTGTACAATCCCATGCCTGAGTTATGTGATCTTGGGTAGTATTTGTTGTGAGTGCATTGCGTGTGCTCAGGCTTGGACAGAGTAGGCAACAAAAAAGGCTGTGTGGGCGAGGCACCAGGCAACGTTAACTCCACCTGCTGCACCCATCACACGTGGTCAGTCAGATGGAAACCCAGGTCTGCCAGGTGTGACGTGCACTTGCACAAGTTGCAAGTGAAACACACAGTATTTCAACCTACCTATGCAGGTGCGTGCCTGCAGAGATAGGTGTTTACTGTTATTAATCAGACATGTAAATTTTCTTATGTATTAAATTTGAGTTTGTTATTTTGCTTTGAAAAATAGTAGCCCATAAAAAGCAACGTACATGATGTACTAAGATACATTGACCATATAAGAATTTACACAGACCACAACAATTTTTCGTCAATAAATATAGCCCAGACAAGCCAAACTTTGGGGACTACCTCTCTTCTCCAATGTCATCACCTGCCATCCCTCCTGCAGTTTCTCTCTGAGTGGGTGAACAGGGCCTTGGTGGAGGCTGAATTGCCAACAGTCATCTGAAAAACAAGGCCAGAAGTCAAGGCCACAGGGGCTCATCATGCCACCTCCCCAGGGCCTTTGGTGTGGCAGAAGTATGTCTGAGAATATCTTTGGGATTGTATTTGAGCTGAGGCAGATCTGGGGATGGAGATGGCGATGTCTCCAGCTGTGGGGATATTAGAGCACCCTACCTTCTCAGATGGTCTGTTTCTTTCTCTGTCACAGGCCTGTAGCAGTGACCAGTTGACACAGAACAGTGAAGGATGCCAGATGGGGGACTGGAAGCACTATTGTTCTCTCCTAGGACCTGTAGCTTTTTCCTTTTTTTTTTTTTCAAGTCCCATTTCACTTACACCTGTCACTTTTCAACAGAGCTGTGATCATCCCCTCCTCATCTCTTTTTCTGTCCTATACCCTCCTTCTGGCTGCAGTGACCCCATGGGGACCCAACAGATGGGGTTCTAGCACTGCTATGGGCAGCTATCAACGAGCAACCTGCCTTTGATGTTTTGTTGGAAGCCCAGTGTGCATTCTGAGATCTTCAACTCCTTGACTGAAGAGCTTCGGCCCTGCAGAAACATCTCTGGGCGTGGCCAGGTCAAGGTGGACAGTGGTCCTTGCAGGTAGCTTAGTCTCCTTCATGGGTCCTTCAGTTTAGTGCCCTCAGTCTCTGCTTCCAACCCCATGGGTCTTGTGTGCAAGGACGGGTCTGAGAGATTGGGTGAAGCCTCCACATCCATCCGATCCTACCCTGCTTGGCCTCCTCTCTCTTTGATCCATCCCAAGTCTACAGCTTGATTCCACCAAAATCTGGATCCTGGGAAATATCCTGTCTTGGCCTCACTTTCCCTATGTCAAATGGAGTGATTACAATATTTGCTGCTGGGAAGAGGGCTTTCCTTACAATTATTAATTTCCTTCATTATGCAAAATTGAGTGGGTGATTCTTCCAAGAAAGTACATGAGAGGAAACCAGCATTTCTTCACCATCACTCAAAAGAATGTGGTGAGGAGGAGAAGAAAAAGATGAGAATAAGGGACAGGATGTGAGTGACTTTAAAAGCCTTCAACCAAAAGACTGCAAGAATATGGAAGCAAGAATAGGTGGACTGTTGCATGGGACAGGAAATTCACACATTATTCTTTATTCTAAAAAGTTTTGAGAGTGAGTTCTTCATCTCTCTGCAAAGATAAGGGAGTAGACCCTTCTGAATAGCTCTTCCAAGGACACCCAAAGATAAGACCCACCCCTATGCATTCAGTAGCAGACTGGCAGCAGCTTCCTGAGCCATGGTAAAAGACAAAGAAAAATCAAATGTCAGTCAAAAAAATGTAACAACATGTTATACAGATTTTAAGGGAAAAGTATGACCCAGGAATTCAATAGTCAACTGCATTGTTACTCTTTCTGAGTTACTGAAAGACAACAAGAATGCATTTCTAGAGGTAAAAGGAGATATAAATATCCTACTAGTACTTCTCCCTTTTAAAAGTGATACTAACTGAACTAGAAATCAAAATAAAAATATAAGTAGGTGAGTTTGGGCATAAGAGAACTAGAGTGAACATAGCAGACACACATAAATTTAAGGGTAAAAGTAGCCATAAATATGGGTACAACCCCCTTGGCCAAAACAACGTGGGAATTGAAGAAACAAAAATGGAACGTTACAAAAAGCACATAAATTAACAAAAAGAAACTGAGTGGACAACCATGGAGCTGCTGAGGGGAAGATGAATTTTGTGAAGGTAGAATCCAGGAAGCGCAAACCTTGTAAACTGATGATCCAGGAATGCAAAAGAAAAGGAAAGAAGAAATGAATAAAATAGGGAATTGAAATGAAAACAAAATCGATGGTTTAAAAAAAAAGAAAGAACACTATAAGCCCAGCATTTGATTAAGCAATTTTAAATCTTCCATCATTTAATTTAGAAAATTTCTGACAACTAAGGGCTCTCCTTATACACTTCAACCTTCCAGATGTAACCAGACTCTTCATTTACCTGCACACTTCTTCTGACTCTGTAATTTGCACACTCCACTCCTTGCTCAGCACCAAGAACATGCACATGCCCAGAGGAAAGAAGCAGTGACACGTTATCTCCCCCAAGGTTTTCTTCTCTTCGAGACCTTGGACCCTTGAGCCCTGGATTCCTCCGTAGCTCTCCAGTGCTCTCAAGCACACTGTTTGCTTGTTTCCTATCCGGCTCTTTTAACTGTTGGCAGGAGGATGCATCTTCCTTCTGAAAGCGAGTCTAGCATAGCTCTAGACTCGTAATTGAAGACAACTCATCAAATTATCGACACAAAATGAGTACCTCTCTGCCAATTATCATTTTCACTCAAAATAGACCTGGTATTTATTTTGACAAATTTGACAGCTATGTACCCAGCTACATTGTGTAGGTAGATCGTAATTTAATCCCTCAGTATGGTCTCAAAACTTTAAAATGTTACCAATAAAAATTTGGCACAAAAATAGAAATAGCACAACGCTCATACTCACCACCTAGATTCCACCCTGTTAACGCTGCGCTGTGTTTCGGTTCTTTCCTTCCGCAGCGTGTGCCTCCTACGGATGAGGATACTGCTCATTCGTTATCGCCATATGTTGGAGAGTTTTGCCTGGTGCTTTAGTAATACAGAAAAATTGTTTGAGGAACCACCAGTTACAGCTGATAATTTCTGTCAAATAAAACCATGATGGTGTGTCATTCACTTTATCCACCAGATTCAACATGGTGTGTCAAGTGTGTATCGAAATGACCATGAAAAATAAAAGCTATGAATCAATTCAGGACATCAAGGCAACCATGGTAGGGCAAGAAAAGATGCTCACCACAGCAGACTGGCAAACTCAGAGTGGCGAGAGCAAGGCGATGAGGAGGAGTGGCCTGGAGTGCTAATGGCCATGAGCTTCTCGCTGTCATATATTTCATCACTGATTGTGCTTTGTCCATTTACCTCAAAGACAGTTCAGATCCTGGCCAGAACACTGACACATCACGATACCAGGGGCAACGACAATTTAAAATTTGGGACATTGTTTTTGAATTTTTCATCTAATACGTTTGGACTGCAGGTTGGCCAAGAGTAATTGAAACCAAAGAGAAGAAAACTGAGAACAAGGGGGCAGAGAGGAAAGAGCACACCACGGTCAGACTTTACGTCACTTACATCTACACATCCAGGACACATACTCTAAGCAGTGGGATTATTGTTCAAACTGTGAGCGCCTTTAAAATTTTGACAAATAACCTGCACGTTGTTCTCCTGAAATTTTGCACCAATTTGCATGCCCAACCAGCCGCACAAGGGAGTTCCTTGGGAGGATAGAGCTTTTGATGTTTCCCTCTGGCTAACTCTTTGGTGATCCTGATGTCCTGTGATATACCAAGTGTGTCAATTAACACTTGAAAATCACCATCCCTATTAAGGCAAAGAGGACTGCTCTTTAAACCCAGGGATACTTTTCAGAACCTTAACTGTCCCCTAAAATATGCAAACACCAGGAAGACATGAATTCTGAAATTTCAACTCTGATTATCTAACCGTATCTGAATCATAAAAAGGTCTAGTCAGCAACAAAAGAGACTTGAGTTTCACAGAAGCTCCATCAAAAGGCAGCCAAGCAGGGGAGAGCAGCAGAGGGCGCCGACCTCCTCCGAGACGTCCGAAGGAGCGCCTTGGAGTGCCGCTGCCACACCCTTGCAGCTCTCCACCCTAGGGAACCAAAGTAAATATTTCACTCCACAAAGACAAGAAAGGGATCATGATGGTTATGAAAACATTTCTTTCTAGATAAAAGCAATGATCAATCAAACCTATTCCACTTAATTCAGATACAATTAATTGATCTCCTGTCAGAAAAAACAAAGTGTTGAGTCTCCAGCACAGAAAGGCAGAGAGGACACACAGCTTTTCCAGGGTGTGACTGAAGTAACAGGTGTTTCCACATGACTGACAGAGGGGATCGTGAAGCAGGCACGCCCTCAGATTGTGGCTAGCTAGCTGGGCCATGAGTAATTTATCATTTAAGCTATATCTTGGTTTTTATTTGTCAATTTTATGAAACATTTTCAGCCATCCTTGAACACGATGCCCCTCAGACAACTTTATCACATCGGCAACCAGTATTTGTAAAGAATTACCAAAATTGCCCAAGGGTTTGCATATTTGCTTTTCCTTTGACCCATAGGTATTTCAGATAAGCAAACAAAGGCTCAGAGAGGAAGAGGAAAGTTACAAACACTAATTGTAACACGGCTAGGAATTTTTAAAGCTGAAATTAAACTCAGAATTCACATTTAAAAATCATCTAATTTAAATATTAGTGACATTTATATTAGAAAATCACAGTTTTAAACAAATGATTTTATTCTGGTGGTAGGAATATTGACATTTGTCTGTATACACGTAATTGTCATTATCTATACTTGTCTTATGTCAAAACAATGTTCATTTACTTTTTAAATACTGTTGCAAAAGAAAAACAGGAAAGAAAAAGAAAATTCCCAAATATACTTATATCAACGTTTACATGTTCACATCTTTGTACAGAGCCTTCCAGAGTAGTTTGTGGATGTAAAGGGGCTCAGGACACACTACTGAGGAAGAGATACCCTGACAGTTACGGAAACCTCAGAAGCAGAATGCCTTTCTGAGCTCCTTCCCTTTTCTCTGAAGCATCTATGAGGAATCCTGTGTCCTTCCTGTGAGGTCACTATGCTTGAGAATGGGGGGGGGGGGGGGGGGGGGGGGGGGGGGGGGGGGGGGGGGGGGGGGCTGGGTCTGAATCTCTCCAGGCCCCCAGCAGTGCAGATTCACAAGCCTGCCGTCAGATGTATGAGAAGAGTACACAAAAGTTAAAAATTGAGCTTATTCACAAAGACTTGTACAAATCATGAGAGTAGCTAGTCTACCCCTCTCCCCTGAGGGTACAGGATATTCCAACCTATAGAACGGTTAGGGTGGCAGCCAGAAAGTATGCATATGTAGGTTGCACCAGCCTGTGACTCCCACGAGTGCTCAGGGAGTGTTGAGTGCTACTTGGCGTGAGTCGTCGGGGGTGAGGGTTTCCACTGTCAGTGTAAGAAACCGGAAGAGTTCCTAAAAACAAAATCGTATAATTAAAGATCCACTCCAACCTCTCAGTTTTAACAAGACCCTCATTGTAGAAGAGTCCTCCTTCCTCCTGAAGTAAAGATATGTCACTTGGGGTCCAGGAAAGAAACCACCACCCAGGTCCTCCCAGTTGATTATCTTTTACCTTATATTCATTTGTCTTCCGGTCACTCCATGTGACTTTCCACTGAGATCGAGTTTTCTCCAGACCTTTGGGTCACCATTGCTAAAGGCTCCGGTGTCACATAAAACTTATATTAAACTCATTTCCTTTTTTCTTGTTAATCTTTAATTATTGATGCCTCAGTTAGGAACTCCACAATGAGTTAAGAAATCTTTCCTTCCCTACAATGTATACGTGTTGCTGGAAGAAGGAGTATTTACTGTTGTAACTTGAAATTTTCACTTAAGTTTATATTGAGAGTGGTTTTCCATACCAATAAATATTTGCTTTTTATATTTACTATGACAGTGTTCTTATCATTATATGAATAACAAAGGACGTAAGAATTCAAGCAGGTTAAAGAATCTCCTTCCCACCCCATCTCCATCAATAACTGTCATTGACAAATACTTTCTCAAGTACTACTGCCTTGCATGCCTCCATTCATATAAATGAACACGTGAATTATGCCCTGCTTTGAATCCCCGTGTTCACTTCATAATGAATTATTGAGAACTTTCATCTCAGTATTCGCAGAGTCTGCCAGTGGATGGATCTGTCATTTTTAATTTCGCTCTATGTATAAAAAAATAAATTTTCAGGTTTTTGTATTATAGCTATTTACGTAATGAACACAACTACCATAGTAATCACCATAATATTTCTATTGATGTCATTATTGCTATTATTAGTGTGCACCAGGCACTGTTCTAAGAGATTTCCATTTAAATTACTTAATCCTCACGAACTTTATAAAATTGTCAGCATTATCTTGTTTTTTATATGAGGAAAACAAAATACACCTAAGTAAATAAGCCACCCAGCTTGCAAGGATCACCTGTGCTTGAATACGTACCCTCCCACAGGTGAAGAAATGTGAACAGAAATTTCCAAATGTGTGAATAAACAATATACATCTTGAATTTTGATTCATTTGGCCAGCTTTTCCTTTGAATAAAAGATGTATGTCAATAAAAAAAAAAGCCTACCACTTCTATACTCCCTCCAGTGGTATATAAAATTTTCAGAATCTACTCACCCCTGTTGGGCATTGGGAAGCTTTGTAATCTGATACAATTAAACATGTGAAAAATCAAATTTTCTGTTTATATTAAATGAATTCTGACTACATTTAGGCAACTCTTCACATAACTATTAGCAATGTGCAGTTCTTTTTCTATGAATAGTCTGTAAGATAGATGTTCCTTCCTATTGGACTGCAAACTTCAAGATTTCCAAATATGTCAAAAAATATAACAGCTTGGTGGCCATATATTTTTCAAGTATGTTTGTACAGCTTTCCTTTTTAATTTTGTTTACAAAACTCTAGCAGCTGTATTTTTGAGATAGTATACTTACTTTTTATATGTACACGCTACAGAATTCATTCTACCTTTTCTCAAACATGACACAGTAAGTAGGAAAGGAACTCCCTGTTCCTCTCAAAGTAAAGCTAGAGCAATGGTTTGAGGGCCAAGAGGGCAGTGCTGAAAGTGGCCAGTAGCCACAACCCAAAGATCTCCAGTTGCCCCCTCCAACAGCCCATGACACTGTGGATCAGAGGCAGCCCGAATATCCTAGGAAGAACATCTCAGGAGAAACAAACTTGAACTACTAGTGTGTCATCCACTTGCCCTGACCACTGAGTCTGCCCCAAGGAAGACAGAAGACAATACACTGGGCCTCAGTATGGATGTCAAAGCCAACAAGCACCAGATCGAACCAGAAGAAACCCTATGACATTGATGTGGCCGAGGCCAATGCCCTGGTCAGGCCAGGTAGAGAAAAGAGGCCCAAAGTCCCATGGCCCCTAGTCATGGTGCATTGGGTATCGCCCACAGGTCTGGGATCACTAAACTGACTTCAGCTAATTCGAAACAGACATCTTGTTCACCACAAAATCACCAGTGTCTTTCTCTTGCCCCCCACCTAGGTCTATCAAACTTTATTTCTCTTTGTTCCTCTTTCTCAGTCTATCTCTCTTTACCTATTTTAAATTTGTTGATCTCAGTACAGGTCCTTGAGGCAATGACACACCTCAAAATCACGCCTACTATTAATGACCAGGTTTCCATGTGAGGCCTCATTCTACTGCGTTTTCCCTTATTGAAATACTGCCCTCTCTAGGATTCTGCTCACAGATGCTCCCTGGGTGCCCATAGCAGGATAAATCCTTATTTAGGAGAAAATTCGACTTTTTTTTTTTTTTTTTTTTTTAGTACTAGGGGTTAAATTCAAATTCTTTCCCCTAAGACATATCCCTAGACCTTTTTTTCAGGCCAGGCTTAAAGTCGAAATTCTCCTGCCTCAGCCTCCCAGAGTGCTAGGATTGCAGGCATGTATTATTGTGCCCAACTTGACTGTTTCTTTTACCTATTTAATATTTTACTTGCTATCTCAACTTACATCTACATACATACCAATATCACACTACTCAATTTATCAGGTATATTGTTATTTATGTAAATGATATGGTGCCATGAATCTTTCTATTAATAGTATCATATGACATTGTGCTTTAAAATCTGCCCACGTGGCCTCCTGCTCGCACATCCCATTTCAAGCATTCATTGTCACCAGGGGGGACACCTTTGTGACTCAGCTCAGGCTGTGTCTCAATACCCATTCTCACCGTTGTCTGCCTACTGAGCTGAGTGGGTGGGAACCAGACACCCGCAGCATACTCATTCTTCTCCCAGTGTCCCAGGCCTCTCTGCAGAAAGGAGGCAGCATTTTCCATTTTCACACAACAGGAATGTTTTCTTTTCCCTGTAACTTGGCCAACACCAGGGATTATCCAACATAGCAGCCTTGCCAATGCTGGGTATAAAATTAGATCTGTGTATTTTGAACCACATGTATCTGAATCTAAGTAACATTCAGCGTCTTTTCCATTTGTGGTAGCTGTCTGAGTTTCTTTGCTTTTCAGTCTTCTAAAGGCAGTTGATGTACAGCCTGGTGACTTCACTGGAACTGTTTCTAAGTCTCTATCTTCAAGATTAGCCTTTAAACCAAAGTCTTGACTTCTCGGCTATGTGTACTTCAGCAAGTCATTGGCCCCTTGTGCGGCTGCCATTGAACCAGATCACAGTCCAGTTGGGTGGTTTCTTCACCCACTGTGCACTCTAGATTATACATTTCCCAGATTGGGCAAAGTCTGTGCCAAACAAGATCTTGATTATTTTTTGATAATAATTTTTGTTTCTAGGATCTTCTCAATCCTTCATTCCTTCTCCCATAAAACATCTTAATATTTCTGTGACAGAATGACCTTAGGACAAACATTTGCAACCCTTCCTAGGTAATTGATAATCAGCAAGACAGAAAAAATGGCATTGGCAAGGAAATGGATTTGAAAACTACAAAAGAATTGCTCCTAAAATTAATAAGTGGTTCATACATTTGTAAAGTAGCATGAAAACGCAGGTGATAGTTTCTTTGCTGCAGTGATTACATTCCTCATATGCCATGCCAAACAGTCTGAAAGAAAAGAGAAGTTTGATTTACCTGAAAATATTCACTATAGCCTTATCTGCTTGGGGAGCAAAAGCAGCATTTAAGAAAAAAAAGAGAAACTTAATTTATAGTAGTTAATAGTCACGTGTGTAGCCTAAAGCCTAATCTTGGATTCCTTGCTTTTTTCACTTTCAATTTTATCTTACTATTTTGTTGTTTTATTTAGTGATAAGGCAAGGTAGAGAAAAGACAATGGAATGACATAATGTATACCAGTCAAAATACACACTTCTAAAATTTCATCATGTCACTAAGCAAATTCTAAGGGACAAAGGAGTGGAAAGTACTTGTACAGGTGGAGATGAAAGAGGAAAGCCAGTAGCAGCAATCAGAGCCTCTAATGTCTGAAAGTTCAGACACTTGGAAGAGTAATTGGAGGTTTGAACATCACATTGGTCTTCAAGAGCAACTGATCTGAACTGAAAAGTGTGCTGAGCCTTCTATTAAGAGTCAGCTCAGTGTCAGGAAGTGTCGTGTGCATCCATAACCGCAGAACTCAAATTAAAATACCGACCCAACCATGCCCCCTTGGCAGCCTGACAAGGACTAGCTTGTCAAGCCCTCTTCCTCCTTAGATTGCTGGGTCCTGGTAAAGGAGCCTCTCCTCACAGAAGGAGGTCAAGGCTCCTCTTAGCAGGCATCACTCCAATCCGTGCCTTGTGAATGAACTCTGTTTGTACGAGAATATTTCCCCGCCCTCCCATACTGAATGATGGAGGATCATGAACTAACTCAGCGCAGATTCCATTATAAGAATAGTGCGCTGACCTGTTCTGTTGAAATAGGAACTCCGGTGTCAACTGAAAATGTTGATGTGTTCATATATTGCAACCATATGTCTTCCTTGAAGGGATTTATATTACCGTAATACTACCAAGATGGGAAAGTTATCATCTGTATGCTGATGACGCCTAAATATTACTCCCCAGGTTAGAACCTGTATCTCTGGAGTTCAACTCATAGAAGTCAGTCACTTACTGGCTCTTCTATTTTGCTGTTTTTAAACCACCTGAAATAATTGCATTCGACTGTGCGCACATCACCTTCCCACGCAAACCTGCTACTCTTCAAGATTTCTGTCCCACAAAATGACACCACGATCTCCCTTTCTCCCAAGGCAAGTTATTCTTGGTTTCTCCCTCTCCTTCTTTCCCACAAGCAAACTCACATAAATCCCCTCTGTAATGTCATCTGTGTATCGTCCAACCCATCCATTTCCCAGCACTTTATCAGAGGACTTATCATGCTTGGCTGTAATTGAATTTTTATGTACGAGCTCACTCCAACACGGAACAGTAGTTGCATCACTTCCAATTGTGTCCCCAGCACCTGACATAGGGTCTGTACTAAGAATGCCACGAGTATTTTTAAATCACTAAAATTTCCAAGCAAGAAAACTTGCCCTAAATAAAAATTCACTGAAGATCAAGTTCTCCTAAAAGGTAAAATATTTTCAGAAGCTCAAAATCCGGATGAACATTTTTTTTAAAGTCCATTTAGTTCATCTAACCACTTAAATAAAATCCATATTCGGCTTCTTTTCAGTTTTGGAAGCGACTCTCTATGCCTGTAAAGTTTTGTTCTTTTTTCGTTCCATTGCAACAACTTTGCAGATTCTTCATGCATGATATACTAAAGGTTTAAAAAAATCTTATAAATAACAATATCTCCAATATGATCATACTTGTTTTTTCACTAAACCTTTGGGAAATAAATAGAGATATTAAAACTACTATTATTGTGTAGATAAGAAACCTTAGAGGAGATGAAACTCAACAGTGTGTCTCCTTGATTTTCAATCAGTTATCTTTTCTGTATTATGAGGCATATAAAGTCGACTGTCAAAGAGCTGGCTATGTCCAGTCAAAACTACCTACAAGATCAAGGGAAAACTACTTTTTGTTTCATTTTAAATAAGAATGTTTGAGTCTAAGCCACACCTGAATTTTTTAAACCATATGCTTTGCCTGAAGACATGCAGTATGACCTATCCACTGAGTTATTAAATACTGTGATAAGAATCGACTCCTTAGTTCATAAGTGATAACAAATTAAAATAACAATTTAAGTGATGATGTTTAAGTTTTCACATCACTCCACTCAGAATAAAATCAAATTAGAGGATATGCTTTGCGGGGAAGGGAGAGGCGGGAATGCAGTCCTATACAAGAGAGATGGTAACACTTTCATACCGCTACATTTCAGTTTTGCCCACATATGTTCCTCCCTGGAGTCTCCTCTTAGTGGCCTTAGTTCAAGCTGCTGATAACTCAGTAAGCAAAAGCCAGAGTGCATTGTTCATGACTGTGAACTTTGGATTAAAAATGGGTCAATAATGCAGAGTTGACAGTGGGATTAGTGACACCATTCTGGCCACATCATGGATTCAGTCAATGCTTCATAGTCAACTCTTTTAGTGTCCCTGTATAAATTTCATAAGTTGTATCAACTTGAATTTTGTAGTTTATAAATTTCCTGTAATTATTTGAAATATTACCCATCTTGCAGCTAACAAGGTGTGTGATACTTAAATTATTAGTAAATTTATCAGCAGATCTTCAGAGCAGAATTACAGACTACCAAACGTGAGAAGGGCCTTTATAACCCCATATCCGTTGACCTAGAATATGTACTTCGTGAGCCATACTGGAAAAATATCTTTAACATGTAAACAAGTTTAATCATAGTGATATGTTATAATCATCCCCTTAAAATTCATACTTAGCTCTGTGGGACTTTGCTAAGGCCTCCCAAGGGAGTGGCAGAGTGTGACTTCGACTGCAGCCAGCCCCGTCATCCTTTCCCATGTTCCGCACTGATGAAAACCCTGCTCCACATTTCACAGTGTCAGGAAGCACCAGATTGGCCATGAGAGGAGAGGAGCTTACATATGAAAACCGTAGTTACCGTTGGGAAAGCAAGTATTGATCGAAACAGATGTGTACTTGGTGTACGTCAAGACCTGGGACTTGGCGGGAATCTTAGGAGTAGAAGGGCCAGAGACGCAGTCTTACCCCAGGAGGCTTCAGCTGAAGCCCTAGGCAGAGCCTTAGTTCCAACACCATCTGTGGGGTTATCTGGAGGGAGGTGCGATGTCTTTCTGGCTCATTGTTTACTCTTCTGAAAGCCTGGGATTGACCTAGCCACTTCACAAGGCAGTTGCCAAGCTGTGAACTCTCTGGAGGCTTAGAGCTCAGCTTAGGGGGGGGTTCTCTTCTTTTTTTTCCCAATGCCGGTTCACCCAGACCTAACAAAGTCTGAGACTTATTGCAAATATTCTTTGACCATTTATTAAATAAATTAATGACTGGTGAAACCTCCAGAACATGGATTCCAGGTACTCTTAACAAAAATCTAAATGTATATTCTTTTTTAAATGTTGCGTATACAGTTAACTCTATGTCCATATGCTGAATTATCAATGAATCTTCTATGGTTTCAACCCTACTGTTATTTAGCAGTACCCTTTTCTCACTTTCAGAAACCTAATTCGCTGAGCGATTCCTACCTTTTGATGACTGCTTTGATTACTGACCTAAGAAGTAAGACGAACGCTCGGCTGTATTCTTTATATCTGGTTTTCTTGACTTTCACGAATTGCTTGGCTTGATGTGATGTAGGAGATCTTTGGGTTTGCTTTTGTTTTTCATTTACAAGTTAAAACTTAAAATCCAGAATCTAGCAGGGCTTATAGAATTTGCAAATACTTCTTCTTTCAGAGACGAGATTTATTAGACAACTTGAGCTGTAAAGACAAAAGCAAGAAATAATATCAAATCCAGGCAAGGACTTTATATGTTAAAAATCTCAATGTGATATTTAATTTGCTTTATCTTCTTCCTTGATTTTATAGACTTGAAAGTCATGAGGGAAATCAAATCCTACCTTTTAATGGGTAAATGCCAAAAGAAAAGTCTTTTATCAGTTTGTCCTAAGGCTTTGGGTGTATTTTCTGAAAATAAGTAGAAAGCTGGTTTAGTAAGAGTTCATAAAAAAAAAAAGTTTGGGTATTAGGCTCCAATGAATTCATTATTCTGTGCTTATCACACTGCCATGGGATTTGTTTCTATCCATGGCCAGGAACTTTAAGTGTTACTGGAAAATAAGCCATACATGTTAATAACAAATTTGTATTTGCTCTAAAATTGACATTAGTTGTTCATTTTTCTACCTTGTTCATTGTGTTTCCATTTAATAACAAAATCTACTTTGAATAGGTTATCGCAGCACCCAAAGAACCTTCCTGTGGTTCCATGAAGAAGGAACTATACGGAGGGAAAGTAAGTTCCCTCTCTATGTTTCATGAATTCCTAGCTGGAATTCTGCAGTAAAAGACAGACTAGTAACAGAAAAACAGAATTCTAATAACATATAGGTAAACGGTTCCCATTTTACTATGGTTCCACTTGCAATTTTCCAACTTTATAATGGTCTGAAAAAAAAAAAACCCTACAGATTTAGTAGTAGAAAGTGTATGTTGGATTTCTGAATTTTGCTGTTTTCAGGGTTGTTGATATGTAATGCTGAGTTTTCTCATGAACTTAAGCAGTGGCAGAGGGCTGCACATCCTGGTCAGTCATGTGACCACAAGAGCAAGTAAATGATACTGTGTTGC
The DNA here is from genome assembly GCA_004027205.1 of Ctenodactylus gundi. Taxonomy (NCBI): domain Eukaryota; kingdom Metazoa; phylum Chordata; class Mammalia; order Rodentia; family Ctenodactylidae; genus Ctenodactylus; species Ctenodactylus gundi. Next base: position 778,929 of record PVKB01000323.1, read on the forward strand.
TAAGCTACAGCATCTGCCAGGTTATATTAAACACGTGCTCAACTTACAGTATTTTTAAATTATGATGAGTCTACCAGTAGACTTCTGCACTGACAATCTGTACCTCCCAAGCATTGGGGAGGATAACTAAGAAGTGAGTAAATCTCTAGACTAGAGCTGAGAATTTCTTCTTCGGCGGTCTGTTTAAATACATCCGTATCAGTTCTTGTTACCATAACAAATGCTTGAGAAACACAAAGTATGAAGACAAAAGGTTTAGATTGGCTCAGGGTTTTGGATGCTTCAGTCCTTGGTAATTGGCACGTTGATTTGGACATGTGCCAAGAAGGCACCTCATGGCCCAGATGCACGGTGTAACCAGCATAAACGAAGCTTTGAACTTAAAAAGTGACAAAAGCTTGATCCAACCCTCAGATACCAGCTCTCTTTTTTCTTTAGAGAGAAAGTAGCCCTTTCCCCCAGGACTGTGGCTGGCTGCGTCAGATGCAGCAGCTTCTCCTTCCCTTCGGCATCTTGTGGAGGGCACAGTCCATCACCCGACCAGCATGACACCTTTCTGTAAACTCACTCCATGAGAGACCAGAAGCTGGTTTCTCTCCACAAACAAAGCTTGAAGACAAGCGTCACCTTGTGATTCCTTTCTTTCTTCCTTCCTGAGCTGTAAAAGACCCTGGCAGATATGTACAAGGGGAATCAGAGACTTGAGTCAGCAATGCCCTGTTTTCCCATAAAAGCTGGCTTTGATAAAACCCTTTTTTCCTGTTTGTTATCGTAAATGGCCTGTTTTGATTTGGTCAATGGTGAACAAATGAACCTATATGAATAGTCTGTAAGCAGCCAGTAACAATGGCAAAAGAAAATTGCTCACCTCATGTCCAACAAGCAAGAGGATAAGGAGGCTCACTGTCCCCTTCTTCAAGGGCAGGTCTTCAGCAAGCTAAGGATGCCTCATTATGACCCACCACTTCCAGGTTTCACCACTTCCCGCTGGCATTATAATGAGGACCAAAACGTAAATACATGGTCCTCAAGGGACACCTAAGGTGCAAACCGGAGCACCATCATTCCACGAAACAAAGAAAAAAGTCGAGAAATCCCATTAAACAATAAGAAGTGAGGTCTGTTGTGCCCACTTCCTAGACTAAATATCACTACTGATGTAGTCAGCAGTTTCTTCCAGGCACAAAGAGGGCGACACCCTTACAAAGATGGACTGCTCATGCAGGCGAAAATTTCTCTTGTGTATAAAAGCATAACTATCCCCAGCTTCTCTTGTGTGTGCAGCTACTCAAAATAACATCTCAAATTAACGCTTGTGTCAAAGGAGGCATACTTTGGGGTTGCATATGCTTGTCTCTTGCAACCATAATCTGGAGTGGCATGTCCTGAACCCCACTAAAACATAAATGTCTAGCACCCTCTATATGGTATCTCTTGTTTTCCATGAGGGCAACCCAGAATTGAGATTACCTGCACAAGTGGCTTGTGGTAATTGAACCACTTGTGAATGCAGAATGAGGTGCCTCCTGCTGAGACAATTTTCACACAAACCTTGTGTAAGTGAGACTCGGCCCACCCCCAAAGAAACCTCCAGAACATGGATTCCAGGTACCATTTATCCACTCTTCCCTTATTGTATACATTCACTTAGTCAAGATGAATGAATTAGCTTATGTTTAAAATAACAACTGGCTACCCATTTCTTTTTGAGTCAACTTCTCCAAACTCAAATTCCTGGTCCTCATGTTCCAGAAGCTGAGACTCAGAGGAAAGCAGTTCCCACGCCATGGGTCACTGCCTATGAACTGTGATATAATAATTAGATGATACAAGTAAATTTGAATTATAAGAAGAAGCAAAAGGTTTGAGTACACTTAAAAGAAAAAGCATTGATGGTCAATAAATACAGGTACAAGTTCAAGTTAAACTTCAGAGGTAAGGAAGTGAATATTAGTGAAAATTACAAGTTGCTTTCCACAAAACTGTAGTTTAAGCATATGTATTTCGTGACAGTGTTTATACAGGAAGAAATGTGCTCCACCCCTTATAATACCAGTAGGAGATCAATGAAGTAAAAAATATTCCAAAAACTTAAGGTCATAAGCTCATTTAAAATTATGTTGTGGAAATGCTTCAATGGCATACAACATGTGCATGACTTGGATAATGGAAAATAAGCAAAAAATATTTGCACTTTTTAACACTTTAGTAATTTTATAAATCCAAATATATATGCAATAATTTTGCATATGTTATATCTAGTAATTATCTATATAGAACTACATATATTATTACATACAATATTTATGTATAATTGTGCATATACTTATCTATAATATTTAACATTTTTATATGTAATTATAGATACAATCATTAAATATATATTCCGTAGCTTAAAGCTGAAACCTATGTAACACAAAAATTATCATTTTGAATATAAGTATATAAATTGTTCTCTTATCTCTACAACAATACAAAGTGAAAAGATTTTTAATACTTTAGCTCTGCGGAGATACATCAGTGCTGTTTATACTTTCTATCAATTTTTTAAATGCTCAATAAATATTTGTGGAATTGTTTTTAATATAATTCATTGGCATAATGGTATTCCATCCACAGAGAGCATTTTAAAAATTAATACCATGGTATCTCACACCAAAAAAGTCATAGCCACTGCTTGGCAGAACCTAGCACCACAGGAGATGTGAGGTTGGACATAACTTGCTTGTGTGTTCAAAATCTTCTCTATTCACTTTCTTGAAAAATCCCAAAGCTAACTTCCCTACATCGAATGTTTACTGTAGACGATCTGCCTTCTTCCGCCACAGGTTTGCCCCACCTGTAAGCGTAATTGAGTCTCTTTCCTCACGCTTGGTCCTGCTGAGAGCAAGTGCTCTCTGCTCCTCATGCAATCCCATAACTTAAGCAGGTTTTTGAAAAAAAATGAATGAATGAATGAGAGACACACAGAGAGAGAGAGAGAGAGAGAGAGAGAGAGAGAGAGTCTTCAGTGGGGGTTGACTGGCAAGGAAGACAAGGCAAAGGCTTCAGTCTGCCTCCCAGTCACTCGGTAACTGGGGAGCTGTTGTGATTTGGATCTGGAGTGTCCCCAAAAGTCTCACATACGTGCGATACTGTGTACTATTGGGAGATAGGGCCCAGCTGGAAGGGGCGGATGCATGGGGCTTGACCTGGAGGGGTTGTGCTCATTCCGCCCTTCCTCCCAGATGTGGCTCTGTTTCACGATCCTGTGAGGACCTCTGTCTTAGGCGCTGGCCCCATTCCACCATTTCCGGCTACCCACCTGTAGCCTGACTGTGACCTTCTGAAATTGTGAGCCAAAATAACACTTTCTTCCCTGAAGTTGTGGGTGTTGGGTATTCTGACCCACCAATTAAAAAGTAACTAAGACAGAAACTTCCAGAAATTAGTGGGGGAAACTGCTCGTTAATTGGAGTCAAAACAGGGAAGCTTTCAGGTTTCTTGGGTGGGTGTAGACAGTCCTGTCATCCTTCACAAGTCATGGGTTTCTTTGGTAGAGGGATTATCATGTTCTTTTTTTTTCTTTTTCCCCATTTTATTGATATGTATATGTGCAAAATTCAAGGTTTACAATGAGGTTGGGCATTTTGTGCACGTCGTCGTATCTTGTCAAGGTGACAAGGGCTTTCCCACTCTCCTTTTGTCCCTTCCCCTACCCATCCCTCCCTTTCTACTCCCCCACCCTACCCCCCTCTTTCACTTTGTCTTTCGTCTTAAGTTCCAAAGGAGTTGTGATCTGGGTCTCTCATATCAGAGAGACCATTCGATGTTTCACCTTCTGCTTCTGACTCACTTCACTAAGCATGATATTCTCAAGTTTCTTCTATTTGCCTATAAAAGCCTCCACGCTGTTAGACTTTATTGATGCATAGTATTCCACTGTGTATAAATACCACAGTTTGTGTATCCACTGGTCTGGTGATGGGTATTTTGGTGACTTCCATATTTTAGCTATTGTTAGTTGTGCTGCTATGAACATGGGTATACAGATATCTGTGCTATGTGTTGTTTTGGCCTCTTTTGAATATATTCCCAGAAGGGGTATCACTGGATTGAAGGAGATATTTATTTCTAGTCTTTTGAGAACTCTCCATACTGCTTTCCAAAGGGGTTGTACAAATTTACATTCCCACCAGCAGTGCAGGAGGGCTCCTTTCTCCCCGCAGCCACGCCAGCACTTACTGCTATTTGAATTATTGATGTAGGCTATTCTGTCTGCGGTGAGATGGTATCTTAGCATTGTTTTGATTTGCATTTCTCTTATGGCTAGAGATGTTGAACATCTTTTCATGTATCTGTTGGCCTTTTGCATTTCTTCATGAGTGAACTGTCTCTTCATTTCCTTTGCCCACTTTTCAATAGGATCCTTTATTTTGGTGGGCTTACTTTTCTTCAGCTCCCTGTATATTCTAGTTATAGGCTTCTTATCTGAGATGTTGGTGGTAAATATTTTTTCCCAATCTGTTGGATCTCTTTTTACAATGCTGATAGTTTCCTTTGCTGTGCAGAAACTTTTTAGTTTGACAAGATCCCATTTATTAGTAGTAGGGATAATTTCTTTTGCTCTTGGTGTCCTATCTAGAAAATCTTTGCCTACCCCTGTGTCTTTTATAAATTTGCCTACTACTGCAAATATTATAGTAAATGGAGAAAAGTTGAAATCGTTCCCTCTCAAATCGGGAACAAGACAAAGCTGCCCACTATCACCACTCTTATTCAACATAGTCCTTAAACACTGGCCGTAGCAATCAGACAAGAAAATGAAATAAAGGGAATCTGCATTGGAAAGGAGGAGGTCAGACTCTCCTTATTTTCAGATGATATGATGGTCTACATGGAAGACCCTAAAAACTCCACTACAAAACTCCTAGAAATAATAAAAAAATTTAGCCAAGGCACAGGCTACAAAATTAACACTAAAAAATCAATAGCATTTCTCTACACTAACAATGAACTTACTGAGCAAGAACTCAGAAAAACAATTCCATTCTCAATAGCTCAGCAAAAAAAATAAATACCTAGGAGTATTCCTAACCAAGGATGTGAAGGACCTATATGAAGAAAACTACGTTACATTGAAGAAAGAAGTTATAGGAGACACTAGAAAATGGAAAGGTATCCCCTACTCTTGGATAGGCAAAATAAATATAGTGAAAATGACTATACTACTGAAACTGATATACAGATTCAATGCAATTCCTATCAAAATACCTGCAAGTTTCTTCAAAGAACTTGAAACAACAATTCTTAAATTCATATGGAAACAACAGAGACCAAGAATAGCCAAAGCAATCCTAAGCAACAAGACCAAAGCAGGAGGCATTGCAGTTCCAGACATCAGGCTAGACTTTAAAGACATAGTGGTAAAAACAATTTGGTACTGGCACAAAAATAGACAGATAGACCAGTGGAACAGAATAAAAGATGCAGAGACAAACCCAAATACCCTCAATGACTTAATCTTCAACAAAGGGGCCAAATGCATACAATGGGAAAAGGACAGCCTGTTCAACAAATGGTGCTGGGAGAACTGGACATCCACATGCAGAAGAATGAATCTAGTCACACACCTATCACCATGCACCAAAATCAAATCAAAGTGGATCAAAGACCTAGACATTAAAAATGAAACACTGAACCTTCTGGAAGATTATCATGTTCTTCTTGGGAGTTTAGGCTTGAAGCACCAAAGGGTCTAACTGACTTCTCTGCATGTTAATTCTCAAAAAGTTGATTGTAAATAATCCTTAAGTAGATTCTGAAAGCTTTTTACTGAAAATCATCTTATTTTTAATGGAGAATTTATGTGCAGACTTTAGTTGTTTTTACAGTATTTTTCTGTGCTTGTTTTGTTTGGGCTTTTCTGTTGTTTTGTTGTTATTGATGCTGTGCTGGGGAATGAACTTCTCAATGAGCTGCAAACCCCCTACCCCTTTTTCTTTCTTCTGAGACAAGGTCTGGCTGAGTTTCTCAGGTTAGGCTCTAACTTGTGATTCTCCTGCTTCTATAACAGAGCTGGGGCTCAGACTCAATATCCTAAAATATGTCCGCACAGCATGCTGGACACTTCGGTTACAAAAATCTGGGAGGCCCAAGAATCTGCACCAGAACCTTCCCTTGTTTACTCACCCACTTCAGTGCAGGAACAGACTTTTCTCTGACATTTCTTTATCCGGGCTAAAGAACGAATCCACCGAAAAGGAACACAATTGCTTTCAATCCTCTTACTGATATTTTATTACCCAGGGAAGATTAGATTCGTATTAGAGAGGAAGAGACTGCAAATCTCCACACCCAGAGCCCAGAGAACTCTGTCCCTGCCATTGTAAGTCATTTGGCTCCAGCCACCTCCCCTGAAAATCATCCATTACCATTCTATATTGCCCACTTCTCCCGTTTCTCTCTCCCCAATGAAGAAAGGAATGTAAATTTCAAAATCTTACGGGTCATTGGAGGCTTATTTTCCTTAACGTCTTTGTGCATATACGTTTAGATATTTATAGACCTTCTCCTCACCTGGACAGTCCCCTTTCTGTTTGGGCATTAGAAATAGCAACTGATTTTCTTTGTTCAGTGTTGGTGTTGGTGGTACTGGATATTGAACTTTGAGCCTTCGTATTGCGCTACATCCACAGCCTTATTTTATTTTATTTTATTTTAAGAAAGAGTCTTTAAGTCACTAGGTTGCCCAGGCTGGGTTTGAACTTGTGATCCTCCGGGGAAAAAAAAAAACCTCCCAGAATGCTGGTATTATAGGTGTGTGCCATCACACTGGGCTCTAACTGATCTTTTTAAAGAAAGATATCCCTATGTCATATAACTGCTTACAGAATTCATGAAGACACCCAAAGATAGAGAGAATACTCTTTTTCTGTAAGGTTACTTGAAATTTAAATGCTGAGAGTATACCTCAAGTGTTTAATTTACTTATTCCTTGCTGGGACAGAGTACCCAACATCCACACCTGAAGGGATGAAAGACTTGTTGTAGCTCACAGTTTTGGAAGGTCCCGGTCCATTCATGGGCAGCCAGCAGCAACCGTGGGCACACACAGCAGAGGCACAACAAGAGGAACAGCTCTTTACAGCATGGCAGACAGGAAGCCGGGTCAACAAGAAGGGGCAGAGCTGGCTTCACCCTTACGGGTCCGGGCTCAGTGAGCCACTCCTTCAGGGTAAAGCCCCAGTATTCGCCCCTTCCAGCCAGGCCCCAACTTTTAACAGCACATGGTTCCATTGATCCTTCATACCATCCGACTACATGAGCCTTTTGGGGACATTCCAAATCCAAACCTTAACAAAGAGCTCTTACCTGGCATACAGGAGACCCTGGGTTCCGCCCTTAACAAAAATTTCATCAGAGTTATTTACAATTTAAGATTATTCTCTCATCTTAATTTAATCATAGACATTTTCCATTACTTGATATCTGCGCAAATTACTAAGTAATTGTCTCTCTATTCCACACCAGCTCATGTGTCTCCTCTCTGTAATGATGGGGCTGCAGTGTTGTGTGCCAAGTTCTTGCTTTGCCAGCTGTCCCTGGTAAGCCCCAGTAGGACAGGGTGCCTGCAGGGGCTAGGGATGAAGTTAGAGGGGAGACCTGCTTCTTCCCCTGTTGGTCTTGGAATAAGCAGCACCCCACCTTTTCACTTATTTTTGAATTGAACCCAGGACCTTTGCACATAGCTACTTTCCCAGTCTCTTTAAATTTTTGAGAGGGAATCTCAGTAAGTCCCTAAGTTGCCCAGAGTGGCCTTGAACTTTTCATCCTCCTGCCTCAGCTCCCTGTGTGAACCCACCTTTCTTTACCTGACAGTCAGCACAGCAGCAGAGCTCAATTCACCTTGCAGTGTTTCTCGTACTTATGAATCTAGGCCCGCAGCTCCCCAGCGCCGCGGACACCAGTGAGAGCTCACCAGACTCGTTCCACAGAGGGCTGGGCTTCTGTTCTGTGGCTTTCCTCTGTCAGTAAGTCGGCATGTCTCCAGAACGCAGGCGTCTTTGCTCCACCTCTCAGCCCTGGGACTGAGACCCCCATACAACTTACACTCGGCTTTTTGTCACTTCATTTTCCTGCTACACGGCTCTCGTCCTGACAGACTGTTTTGTCGGTTTTAACCACACCCCTTGAATGCTCTTCTTAGCAAAGTCCATCCACACATGCTCTTCGTTATATAGACTCCAAGCTTAGAAAGAATTCTCCTGAATCCTGCAAGGATTCCTCACCTCACACCCACGGCTGATATCTGATCAAATCAGCATTCTCCACTTCCCTGAGGAGACGCGATCACCTTCAATATGAACAGCCCTGCTACCACCAGAATCCTTTGTAGGGCAATCCAGTGAGCCTCCCCTAACTCCACATCCTCTGCTAATAGTATTCCGTCCATCAAAGCCCAACTTCTGTTCCACTACACATCCCCGTTTGTTCTGATTGTATTTGGAAGAGAGCTCACTTCCACAATGAAGTCTCTCTCCTCCTGTTGCAATAGATGCCTGTTCTGGGAACCAAAAGCAGGGTTTCCCGGACGCTCAGCAAGGGCTCTTCCACGGTGCTACACCCCCTGCACCTGCAGTAGTTTGTTTTAAAATCCAGGTGTGAGTGCAACTTAAATAATATTGCGAAGCCAATGGTTTCATTTTGCGATTCTAGCTTTAAATTAAATCTAACCTTATTTCCTTAACTTCCGTCCAGCTCTGGTTTTCTTCCAGAGTATCTAGCAAGAAATTCATTCTATGAAATTACTGCTTTTCAAATATTAATGACGAGGATGTTCTTTGATCCTGTGGTACCTAGAACTGACACAATGTTGGACATTGAAGGAGTGTATTACATTCCTACTTCACAAAGGAAATATCTGAACTCTGAGACTAGCTGTTCAAATATTAAAATCATGTAGAACCAAATAAATTCATAGAACAAGGACACATTTTAAGCATATAAAAGATTGGAAATTTTAACACTGAGATGGCCGTGGAGCCTTGTTAGAAATCCCTGCATTCCCTTGGATTTCTAACTCCAGGCTACGTGAAATGCTGAACTCAGCAAAAGATGAGCTGATTTTGGCGACAGGACACTTGACAGGGAGGCAGTAACTGGAGGCACGAATTAAAGCAGAGAAAGGTAAAAAGAGGAAATGATTGCAGATTGAGTAGTCAGTGCTTTAAATGTAGCATGTGGTTATTTTCTGAAGGTAAAAAGCAAGTCTATATGCACAGAAGAAAAACTGGCAGAAAAAAAGACTCAAAAAACCCTCAAAATCCCTGCTACGCTACTACTGTGCAATTGAAATTAACTTTATATTCAGGCTCGCAATTTTTTTGCTGTATGATTGTGATTTACTTAGTGTTTTGTAACTTTATTCTTTAATAAGATATAATCATTGTCCTATGTCGGTTAGTAACTGCCACGTGTTGGGGCTCTGAATATTGTTAGTATGCTGTCTCTCTTACCTTACCTGGCTTCCTGCAGGGAGCTGCACACATGCTTCAGCAGAAATGAAGGGGGGAGAACAAAACGACAACCAGCTTCTGACAAGAAAGCTAGGTGCTGCCACAAGGAAATTAGCTTAGGAGTGAGCCCTGCTGAGATGGGGTTTCCCAAAATCCTTTGTCACCCCCATTTAAAGGCACAACAGCCATCCCGGAAGGATGCATCCTTACGGAGTCCTTTCATAGTTTGGGCAGCTATATGCCTTCTTTACATGGCAATAAATTAATAAAAATTCCGTATTGATGCCAGAAGGATGACGTGGGAGGTATACAGGAGAAGGAGAAAGGTGATAGAGAAAAGGGCACTGAGAGATGGGCCTGGTGGCACGGGCCTACAATCCCAGCACCCTGGGAGGCCGAGGCAAGACCGCAAATTCAAGCCCAGCCTGGGCAACTAAGCAAATCGGCAAGACTGCCTTAAAATAAAAAATAATAATAACATGTTGGACATGTCAGACAGAGTGAGAACCCTGGGTTCGATCCCCAGTATGAGAGGGGGAGGGAAGGAGGAAGGAGAAGGAGAGAGAGCAGGTAGGTACTAAGGCAGGCAGACACCTGCTTCTGTTCCATGTCACGCTTAGCCACAGACTCACAGCAATGAGTTGAGTCTTTCCTGGAGCCAACCTTAGCACACATGTGATACAGATTGTCAAAAATGTTCAGAGTCCTTACATGGAGCCTGGTGAAAGGAATCAGGAAAGAAGCCCGAGGGCTGCTGCAGGGGCCACAAATCTGTTTCTTTGTACTGAGGTACAGCTGAGGCTTGGCTAGACATCAGGGGTCCATTTGCGCCAGGGAGAGAGGTGATGGGAGTGGGAAGAGGAAAGTGAGCCAGAAAGAAGAGAGGCCAGCAGAGAGAGGAAGATGAGGCCAGGAGGTACATCAGCCAAAATTTTCTGCTCTAGATGCCTACTGGGCCACGGTCCAGGTGGAAAGGAACATTGTAATAAAGACCAGCAGATTAAGTATGAATTTGGCCATAACAAATATGAGAATGCCCCTGGGTGCCTTGAGTTCTCCTAAGTCAGTCATCTGACACACTTCCAAACACATAGTATCTTGGGTAGGGAAGCTGTCCTAGCCAGTTTTGTAATGCTGGTAACCCAACACTCACAATGTAAGGGAGGAAAAATGTATTTTAACTCAAGTTCAGAGGTCTCAGTCAGACCACGCGTGCTCAGCTGGGAGTGTTGGAGCCCAGCAGAGGGCAGGCTCATCCCACTGGAGCTTGAAAGTCGGTGAGGACCCAGAAGAAAGTGGGGGCAGGCACATACCCTCCCAAGCCACACCCTAAGTGACTCACCTCCCCCGCACCCAGTGCAACCTCTGACAGCAGTGAAATCCATAGATAACACACTTGACCCAAAGAGGCCTCACCGTCTGATCATTTTCCAAATATGTGAGGCCTCTGGGGACATTCCTGTTCTAAACCATAACAGAAGCAGGAGGAAGGAAGAAAAAAAGAGAAATGGCAGTCTTGTGAAAGAGTGACTGAATATTACCCAAAACGGCCTCTGAGTTAACAGATGAACTCGGCTTGAAACTAACACTGCTCAGCCTTCCCGCTCACTTCTGGAGGCTGGCGAGGGCTGGAGGAGAAACCCCTGTAATCCTGGCATGGTAGCACAAGCTGTGACACCAGCTGTTGTGGTTAGGATCTGGAGTGTCCCCCAAATGCCTCATGTATTTTAATGTTATGGACTGTCTATGGAGCCATGTAATGTTGGTGGATTGCGGTCTGCCCTGGTGGGGTGGATTGCAGTTGTTGGGATTAGGGGCGTGTGAGTTAAGACTAAGGGCATGTGACTTAAGACTAAAGGCGGGTGAGTTAAGACTAAAGGTGTGTGGTGGCCACACCTTCGATACCCAGATGCAGGAGAGACTAAGACTGGGACTTGGACTAGGCTCGATTAGTCTCGCTTGCCTGCCTGTGTGTGATGTCCTGAGCAGTTGCCTCCACCTTTCTGTCTCTGCCATGTACTTCTGTTGCTGCCGGTCGCCCCCAAATGGACAGTGACCGTCTGAGCTAAAGTAAACCTTTCCTTTCCTAAACTTGTGCGTGTCGGATATTGAGTCACAGCAACAAAAAAGTAACTGAGACACCAGCGTTCTAGGAGGTTGAGGCCAGGATGCCATAGTCACCACACTCACGCAAGAGAAAGGCAGACCATGACAACCAGAAGTATGATGGTCTCATGGGACTGCCCTCCCCCCTACCTTCAGGCTTAACATTCTGTTAAGACCCACAGAGATACCTTGGGGACAAGGAGTGTGATTCTGGCCCGAGAAATCTTATTCTACATAGTGTACTATAATTAATGCACTACCAATATCATGCTGGATAGTCTATAAGAAAGAGGCACATTTTTGGCCCGTGATTGTAGTTAAGATCAGTCACCACCTCTTGGTGGCTTCCAGGGAGTATCCAGGGTCTATCACACTGTGGCTTAGAGGCAGAAAGGGAAAGTGGGCAATTGCAGAAGGAGCCCATGTACAAGACAGGGACTGAGGGTTGGCTGACCTGCACTCATGGCAACTAATTCAGCCCTTCAAGGGGCTCACTCACTCACAGGAGACTTAACCTCATCTCTGGAGAGACCTTAATCCTTTCCAAGGGCAGTCACCCATGGTCCTATCTTACGTCTCACTAGGCCCTGCCTCCAAAAGCCCTACCTCTCAGTACTGCTAACTGGGGACCAAGACAAATCACATCCAAACCAAGCAGAACAAGTTCAAGACCTCAAACAAAAGTAGAAAAAGATGTCCTTCCAGTCCCCAAGTTATTTCAACTTTAATGAAGCAGGTGAAATCCCTCATGATCCTCCTTATAGTGTCATTAAGTCTGACCTAAATAAACAAAGCAAACTCAAATAAAGGTGTTTATGTCCACAGATACTGAGGAAATTATTGTATGTATAAAAAGAGCTCTATATCCAAGCCCTTGTTAATAAATTTTGACAACTTGACATCTGAAGTATGTAACTGTACCAAAATATTTCAACTATAGAATGCACTCAGGATCACATAGAAACGGGTGTTCATCAAAATAGCCCCTGGAGTTGCCATGTCAAATCATTGGAGAAATTGCCAAATCCAATATATGGGCTGTGACCATTTAATGATTTGGAAATATTTACATACCCGTAATTTCACCTTATACCATGTACTAATACCAAGGCCAGATTATAAAGAAAACAATCACATACAAACTCAGAAAGCAGGAGAAGAAAATAAACCCTGGACTCACGGCAATCCTCCTGTCTCAGCCTCCCAAGTGCTGGGATTACAGGTGTGCGCCACCACGCCCAGCTTATGTGGTGCTGGGGAATCAAACGCGGGTACTTAGCACTTGGCTTAGCGCTTGCTCAAGCACTTTAACCACTGAGCCATTCCTCCAGCCCACCATGGTCCATTTTTCTCTTCAAACCATCATGTCCGGGTGAGAAGCAATGAAGTGATTCATAAATCCTTCCAACCTGATGGCGCCATTTTATTTTATATGTCTTTTCATTTCAAAGACAATACAGCATCATGATAATGATCTCAGATTTAGATCCATGTCCTTGGATGAATTCCATAACTACTTCATACACAACTTCCTTCAACTGTGACATTGAGCTAATAGTAGAACTTACCCTGGGAATTTTAGATGAGAATTAAGAAAATCAACAAGTTGATATATTTGAACAAGATCTGGTGCAGTATAACCACTCACAAATGGCCGTTTTTAGTATTTACTTCATTTATTGACCTTTTCTCTTGTGCTATGATACCAATGATAAGTAAATTTAAAACTCTTGATACACCTTCAGTGCCTTTCAAAGTTTTTCTCCCACTTATTTACCTCACTCTTTTCTTCTGAATCTTATTTTTGCTGCCTTCTTTCATCTTCTTTAAATATTTAAAAACTAGTGTTTTTTTTTTTAATTCCAAGCAGACTGTCTGAGTGTCGTGCTATTTTACTTTTAATCCTCTGCATTGATTTCCCACCTCTTTAAACCATTGGAGTTACAACTTCCCGTTTTTCTCTCTTACCTGCTGTATCTGCGTCAAACACACCCTTCGGCCGGCTTCCATGGGTTCAGCCAACTTGTGCACACTCGCACCCTTCGGCTCTCTGGTATCTTTCCCCGGTTGTCCATCTTTACAAAAGGAGGTGGGGAAAGCCTGGGACCAGCTAAGAAGATGACCAAGCAGGTGGCCAAACTTGACTCAGAGGTGACTGCTTTCACACAGTGAGCTTCGCCATAACTTTCCAATCCAACGAAACATGAACAAGTCACTTTTGAATTTTGCTTTTCCTTTGTAGAATTCTAATTCATTTCACAGAGTGGGGGAGAAAGGGGTATCCCATTGCTCTGCCAAATTCCTGAGAGCTCTGTGGAAGCGTAAAGTTGGTCAGGGCAGTGAATTCTTTCAGATACAAAAAGAAAAAAAGAGACCAATAGGAAGCGAAGTGCCCGCGGACTAGATTCAAAGGCAACTGGGGCAGCTCACGCCCTACTCCCACACACCTTCACTAAGCTCTCCAAAACGTGTTAGACATACTTCCTCAACTACATACCATGGTCACTCATGTCCCTGACTCTGCTTCCTCCTCCTCCCCGGCAGCTGCCACTATCTGACTTGTGAAATATTTACAGGTTCGTGTGTTTTTCTCTTCCCCACCCACTAACACTCACTACAGACTTTTTTCTTTTTGATACATAGGAGGTGTCAACAAATAAATATTTGTTTTCCTCCAAATAAAATTAATTTTGGCCCATTAGTTCTTTCCTCAATATGCTTTTCTACTGTATCTACTGGCAAATTACTCTACAAAATTAATTGCTGGCACGGTTTCCAAGGCTGACATTTGGTGTGACTTCCAGGGGAATTGACAGAAGCTGCATGATGAATGCGGGCCTAAAATTGCCACGTGAGACCATCAATCCTTTCTACAGTGAGTGTCCCTTGAGTTCCAACAGTTTGGGGTTTTATTTGCTGATTAAAACGGGTTGGAATATTCTTATGGATAACAGTTGCCCTTTCCACACTAAGTGGCACAAGCCCATGCACTGTGTTTCACACGGGACAGCAGCGCAACTGCGTGGCGGGAGTAGAGGGCACAGTGAACACAGCGCCGCATTCTTCCCTAAGTGACATCCAGGCACCCCACTCAGAGATTCAGCAGTGTCGTTCCCCTAGCTCAGTTTTGAGAGTTTAGCTTTTTTTTTTATCAAAATCAAGCACAAGAACTCCGTGTGGAGGATTTCTGTTCTTTTTTTAAATACAAATCTCCTCCTGGATTTGAAGAAACAAGGGCAAAATTTACGAATTTTTTTAAAAGCTCTGTAGGAAATTAGGTTAAGCCATCAGGATTGAGAAACCAGTGGTCTGAGGGTGTCTGTATTCTTACATGGTGACACGCCGCGGTGACTGGGGCATCATTCCACGGCCTTGAAGTGCCTCAGTTGCACGTATGCATGACACAACATCACACTTGTTGCGTCGCGTGAGCCTGATGGCATAAACAGCCACGTGTCCAAAATCAACTAGCTCAGAAGGAAAAGAGTCACACGCCACATGTGAAGCGGGCGCCAAGCCCAGTTCTCGACCACAGCACCAGATCCTGTCCTTGCTGGGGTCCTACCCGCACAGTTTTCAACTCGCTGTCATCAGATGCCCATCACAACTGCTCCACTGAAACTGCCCCGCTTGTAAGGAGCCTGTGATAACCAGCTGCAGTGAATCGTTTTCTTACACCTGCAAACTGGCCCCCTTTTGTCTCTCTGGAGGATCTGGTGCAAGCCTCTTCATATATATAATTTTTTTCCACGTTTCTCATCTTCTTGTCCTTGGTGTAATGGTACTTCCTGAGGGATCTCTATGGCCTTTTCTTTAACTTCCTCTTCTTCCTTTATATAATCACTCCTCAGAAGTCTCACCTTGTCCTTGAACACCAGACACCCTACACATGCTGGTAAACCTTGTGTGTATCATGACAACTATGGGGAGTGCCAGCATTTGGGGACAGGGCAAGAAAAAAATGTGACCACCAGGGGGCAGATGCGCAATGCTTTATTTGGGGACCCGGTTGACAGCCCCAAGTCCCTCACAGCATGAGGTCATTGTGGAGAAGGAAACAGCAGTCAGACAGGGTCCTCTGTGTCAGGGCAGTAGCCTGCCATACCACAGGGAGCCTGGGGTCACAGAGACCCCACGGGTTAGTAAGCAACTGGGGTTTCTCTGTAACCTAGCAGATGCGGTTATGTGGAGTCTGCAAAAGCAGGCAGCCTGTGAATGGATAGAAATCTGCTTGTCTGGGCTGTATTTAAAACAATTGTATTTGTGGAAATTTGGCACTGACACGCTTTTGAGCCAGTAGGTCTTAGCCTGCTGTGGAGAGACCAACAGCGACAAGGCACCTTTGGCTGACATACACAATAGTAACCAGATTGGTAGGTGAATCCCAGAAACTCCAGAGTTAAACCCAGTACCTTCCTCTGAAATGTAGTTTCCTCTTTTCTTATATGACAGTGAGGAGAATGCGATGAGTTGTGTTGTTGAAACAAGGCAGACTTTTGTTTCCCTGGGCTTGTTTTGTTTTGGGAAGAGGAACTGTCTTGGACCACATATAAAATATGTAATATACTCTGTGGAGGGGGGGGGCGCGTATGTGCATGCACATGCTGAATTTCCTTTTTAATTTTTATTATGACATTAAAAAAACAAGGGAGGATAAAAAATGGCAGTCCACAAGTAGCATCTGCCTGCGTTGCATGATTTATTCCATCTCGGTTAATCAGTGCCTTAGATAACAGCTTCTCCACATCTGGGCTAGATTGCTGTCAAAATCTCTTTTCTTAGCCTCCTCTCCCAAGTCCTAGTAGAGATTGGTACATCCTCTTCCTACTGTCGCACTATTTTTTCTAAATCTTAAATATGGTGGTGTAGTTTGCTTGAGATTTCTTTTTAATTCTCCTTGGTGTAGAACAAAGATCAACAAATGATGCTGTATGTGCAGGCCAAACCTGGCCTCCTGTCTGATCTTATAAATAAAGTTTTACTAGAATGAGGACTTGTCCCCTCATTCATGTACTGCCAGGGGCTGTTTTTAAGCATAAATACCTGAGTTGCATAGTTCCAAGCAAGACCATATCTTTTCACGAAGTCAAAATAGTTTCCATCTAGCCATTTACGTGTAGCTAGCCCCTGGGATGACTGTGAAGTTCAGGAACTTGGTTGACATGCAGGTCGTCATGAGGAGGCAAGGCTGGGCCTCGGTTTCACCACACACAATGGCAGGCCCTACTCAACATCACTGCCGTAGGGGATGACTGATAATCTCCCACGCGTGCCTGTTGCTAACGTTGCTCTGTCTGTCTACATTCACCCCTTCTATTCATTTCTCAATGACTTACTCGTTTTTAAGGGTCAAGGCCGACTTATTCTGTGAAGCATTTTCTAAACCTTCCTGCCCAAGTGGTACTGACTTCTTACTGCCTTGTCAGACAGCCACTGGCCATAGCACCAATCTTTTTCTTTATGTTTCAGAATTATTTGTGTCTGCCTACTCCGGTGACAGTGTGAGCAGGTTAACATTTCTGCCGAAGAAATCACATGCTCACAATTTTGAAAGCAGCAGGCCATTGTTTTGAGACATCAGTTATGCCCAGTACCAGTCTGGATCTTAAAACTTTGGATTAGACTGTTTTGTAAACTTTTTAAGAACTTTCAATCTCTCGTGACTTTTTATGAATAGATTTATTTTTGAGAGCATATTTAGCATTACAGAAAAGTCTAATTGTGTAGGAAGTACAGATTCTCAGGCCCTCTTTTTGCTGTCCCATCCCCAACATCCAGGTTCTCCTATTTTTATTATCTCTCATTTGTTACAATTGATGAAACGATATTAATTCATTATTGCTAACTAAACTCCATGATATGCACTAAGGTTCACTTCTGTGTTGTACGTTCTATGGGTTTGGACACATGTATAATGGTATTTATTTATCATTACACTATTAGACAAAACAGGATCACAGTTCTAAAAATCCTGTGTACCTCCCCTACTCACCCCTCTTTTTCTCCCTACCCAGTGACCACTGATCTTTTTTACTTAAGTCTCTGTAGCTTTCCTTTTTTCAAAATGTTATCTAGTTTGCAGAGTTGGCTTCTTTCCCATAAGGATAAATGCTTACATTTTCTCCACGTCGAGTTTTGATTACATAGATCGCTTCTTTTGATTCCCCAAGTAGCATCCTATTGAGAGGATGTAGCACAGGTTTTGATTGGCTAGTTGCTTGCTTGAGTTTTTTTGCCACTCACTTGCTGAAGGACTCCCAGGTTTCTTGCAAGATAGAGTAGTTATGAATAATCTGCTATGAACATTTGTGTACAGATTTTTACATGTACAAAAGTTTTCAGTTCATCTGGGTAAGTACCAAGTGGGTACAGTTACTGGGACCATATGGTCAGCATATGTTTAATTATGCAGGAAGCACCAGCTCTCTTCCCCAGGGCAGGTACCACCTGAGCAGGAGTTCCTGTTGCTCCATGCCCTCACCACTGCTCAGTGTTGTCAGTGTCTAGATTTTTGCTGTCCCAACAGATATGCCATGGAATATCTTTATTATTTTAATTGGCATCTGCCTAATAACATATGATGCGGAACATATTTGAGTGTGCTTACTGGCCATCTATGTATCTTTTTAAATAAGGTGCTTCCTTATATATTTTGAAATTTTTAAATTAGCTTGCTTTCCTATCTTTAATTCTACCAATATTCTTTTGCTATTGTTAAAATAATCATCATCAATATTAATACTGAAATTAACATACATGCATACTTACAAAGTACAAGCATCATATTTCCTCAACAGCATGTTTACTTATATCCATCAGTAAGTGGCTCGCAGTGGCTCAATAACTTCTCTAAGATCACACAGCAGGTGACAACAGGGCCAGAAGTGCAGCCCAGGATCAGAGCTTTAGCCAATGTTCAACAATCCCCCATTTTTTCTTCTGCTGGTGTGTGACAGATGTAGTTCTTCTGGCTGTGTTAGGAGCATCAAAAGGGTAGCAGCATTGTACAGAATTAATGTGCACATCTGTGTCTGTCTAAATCTGATTAGAAGCGAGACAAAATGTATGTATCTCTAGAAAAGACAGTAAAATGCTTGGGAGGCAAGTCTTACTTTTTCTCCTGAAAGCACGCGACTCTGAGTGGTGGACGAGCTGCATTCTCTCCTACAGCCCGATAGACAAAAGTGCAAGGTGTAACGGACTTTTCTCACTTCCCAAGTTACTAATAGGCCAATTAGTGGTTTTTAATTTGGTCTGACACTCCCTTTCATCTGAGTCAATTACTAATCCAAATAAGGTTGTCTTCGTAATCCAGTGAGCCCACACAGGGCTTCTTCCCTGAGGGATGTGCACACATCTGTGGACAAGAAGCAGAGTCATGGAGACTATACACATTATGTAAATGCTATGTGAGAAATGAAAACAATGCGTTATATAAATGTTATGTAATGAGTGAAACGATAGAGTTTAGTAAGCTTAGCAGAGTCCTCATGCCCATAATAGTGCTGGGTGATTAGAATTCCGTTTATTGGGGTGAAATAGTTAAAGCCTCAGGCTTACCCCACAGCTCCTCTGGTTTCTGTACCTTCTACTGTCCCTGCTCCCTGTGGCTTTACATGAATGTTCAAAACCGAATTGTCTTCGCCCTTCTCAGGAGTGCAACAGTGGGGTCAGGCATTGAAGCATCCTCTTCCTGCCACCTTTGGCCCCAGAGAGGCCACTGCTTGGAAACCAGGGATCACAGAGGTACTTCCTGATCGCACTCAACCGACTCTGGCCTGAGCCTCAGAGGAGCCCTCTTCCCTCCCCTCCCCCTTCACCTCCCTTCTCCTCTTCTCTCCTCTTTCCTTCTTTCTCTTTCTCTCTCTCTCTCCTCCTGTCATCCTCTCACTACATATCCCAGGTTGGCCTTTAACTCAGTATGGAGACCAGGCTGACCTTAAACTTGGAATCCTCCTGTCTTCACCTGTGGGGTGTTGGATGGGATGACACTGTATGCCGCCACATCTGGCTTATTTTAAATCTGAAACTAGCCTGCCCCTTTTAGTTTTCCATCCCCCCATCCTCCCTCTTCCATTGTTCTGAAGGACATAAGTCCATGGGCTTTTATTATTCAAAAGCTCTCCTGCTGTTCTGCCTGAGAAACAACAGCACTTGCCCCCAATGTCTTTCTGGTTCTTGCATCCTCCCTGCTTACCTCAGTGTCCCTTCTCACCAGAAATCATGTAAGAATATCATTTTTTTAAAAAATCAGTGACATGTAGGTGTTCTCTAGTCCAAAATGGGTCCTTTCTTCTGTGGTCAGGCTAAAAATGTCTCTGCTCCCCACCAGACCCTAGCCCTTCTTTTCCCATGGGTAAATGAGAACAGGGACTGATCCCCTTGCTGAATTCTATTTTAATAAGGCGATCAAGCCTTGTTTCATGCATACTGTAGGATAAATCATTCTCTGGGGTCACCAGCTTCCCCAGAGGAGGACCCAAGCCACATAAAACATCGCTGTCTACACAGCCCTCCGTGGGGACACACAAAGACAGCTGCATGCCTAGCAGGTGCTCGGGCATTTTTATTAAAACACCGAGCTGAACATTTGCATCTATAACTCAGGGATGCTAAGTTTCATCATTTTCACAGTCAATAATAGTAAAAACAATAACTGGCAAATACATCTGAAATTTAAGTGGCATCTAATTTAATGCAGACGTTATGGAATATTTCGGTAAAAATTCTCATTAATGCATCTTGCAGCCAGTCAGTTAGCAAACAAAGAAATACTTCAGGAATGGAGGTCGTTGCTGAATTATCTACAATTATAAAATTCTATAATAAAGATTCCAATTCATGACTTGATTTTCTTTTCATTTTTATTTCTTTTTTCTGGGTTTAAAAAATGGAACTTTATTACTCTGCCTCTGGGTAGCATTAATAGAGAAGAACTTAGAGATGCAAATATGCTTCATATTTGCTGAATTACTGACAATTTTTGATAATAGGAAAATAAACTAACATATTTATCTCAAAAATCTAAAAAAAAAAATTAAACACACAAATTTCTCCTTGCTGCAAATATGTCCTTAATCTTAAATAACCCTTCAAAGTGAAAAACAGAATTGCCAGTTAAGGATCAACTAGCCCTCCTCTACGCGTTAGTAAGCTTTTCTATTGCTAGTACAGAATACCTGGTAATCGTGATTTAAAGGGAAAGTTCATTTTACCTCACAGTTTCAGAAGATTCAGTTCATGGTTCTTGGATCCAAGGTAGAAATAGTATGGCAGGAAGGCGTGGTAGCGGAAGCTCATCCAACTCAGAGTGTCTGTGGAGCAAAGAGCAGGGAAGAGCACCAGAAGGGAAGGGGCCAGGGAGCAGATACAGTACCCCAGGTCACAGCCTTATGACCCACCCAGACACACCCACCTGAGAAGTGTGCTCCACTAACCGCCCTGACATCCTCAAGCCAATCAATTTGCCAGTCAATACTAACTCTCACATGTGAGCAGATGTGTTAGCAGATGCCTCTAACTCCAGCACCCTGGGAGGCTGAGGCAGAGAGATCTCAAGTCCAGGCCCAACCTGGAAACTTAGCAACTAAATGAAACCCTGTGTCCAATGAAAATTAATAATAATAACACAAAGGATTGGGATGTAGCCAGTGCAAAACTCTGGCTTCAACCCCCAGTGCCACAAAAGAAACAAACACAAAACAAAAATTGTTACACGTGGTTAAGCTTTTCTGTTCCATAATGTCAGCTATAATTATCAGCTAATATGCTGTTTAAAGCAATCACAGGGAAGCATACACAAAATTCCTATTAGGAATGGGTCTTGTAATTTTTCCAGATGTGCCGAATTTTCTTTCATCTCTTTTGCTGGCTACAAAACATGCAGACACCAGATGCCACAATTTTCAAGTACATCCTTAGTAGTAAATGCAGATTAATTTCAATATTGCTGCTTTAAGACAATAGATTTATGTTTTTAAGTCTTTCACTGGTAACAAATATTTTGGTCAAAATACTGCCTTTGTGTTTTTCACTAAAGAACCTAAAGCCATACAACAAAGTCAACATACAGACTTCTCAGCCTCAAGCAAACACCTCCTAGCCTTTATCTTTGCTGGGGACAAAAGGACAACATAGTTACCTATCTCTGAAGCACTTGTTTACCCCAGGCAACATCCCTTCTACAGCTCACCTCTGAAGGAGGCTGCCCAGCTCAGGCGGCCGGCCATGGGGCATAGACCAGGATGGCAGCGGCTCTGAACTCAGCAAGGACTGTGCAGCTCTTCCCCCTCCTCATTAACACGGGCGTGGTGGGACCACACAGCCTCCCTATGCCCTTAACACCCGCACTCCTTAATGACTTGACTGCAGGCAGAGCTGGGAGCTACAGCCAACCTGGATTTCATGTCTGGAAACAGTGATGTTGGCAGCTTAGAGCACTGATCCAGAGACATTCCCGTGAAACTCAATTCTGAAACAGGCTGAGGAGACCAAGCTCACCTGTGCCTTCAGTGCACTGACGGGGCACTGACAGGGGCAGCCAGCCTCGGGACACAGTAACGGAGAGAATAATGAGATGCCATGTTCTCAGGTACAGTGCACACACGTGTAACTTGTGCCCCTCTACATTTCAAATACATAAAATCTTTTTTCCCATTTTATTGATATGTATATATATGACACATAATATTTACATTGAACTTGAGTATTTTGTGTACATATATATATATATATATATATATATATATATATATATATATATATCAAGGCAAAATTACAAACCCTTCCCTTGTCCCTCTGTGACCCTCCCACACTCTTCCCCTTCCCTCTAGTTCCTATTACTCCCCTGTTCAGTTCCGTACAATAACTGTGATCTGAGCTTCTCATATTAGATGAGCCATTTGGTATTTAGCCTTCTGCGTCTGACTTGCTTCACCGAGCAGGAATATCTCAAGTTCCACCCGTTTACCTACAAAAGCCTCAACCCTATCATATTTATAGACGAGTAGTGCTCCGTTGTGTCCAAACACTGCAGTTTAGGTACCCATTGGTCTGTTGATGGGCAGTTTGGGACCCTTCATATTTTAGCTGGTGCTAGTTGTGCAGTTATGAACAAGGGTATACATGGGTCTCTATAACAATATATAAAGTCTTTTTATGACCTATTTTCTTTACCCAAACAATTTTTATATGTTGGTTTTTCAACAACAAAATTTTCTATTTCTATGCTATACTTCACCCTCCAGATGTGCCTTGGTATTAACCAATTTCAATATTTTATAATTTGGATATTTGCAGATTGGGGTATGTCTTAGTTACATTTTTGTTGCTGTAACTCAATACCCGACATCCACAAATTCAGGGGAGGAAAGGTTTATTTTCGCTCAGTTTCAAAAGGTCACAGTCCACTCAAGGGCAGCCGGCAGCAATGGAAGTGCACGGCAGAGGCAGAGGTGGAGGCGGCTTCTCACAACATCACACACAGAGAGGCAAGTTGAGACTAGTAATCCAAGGAAGACAAGAAGAAGCTTCTCTCTCCTTCCAGGTCTCATCCCAGCGATCAGCCCCTCCTGGATGCAGGTGTGGAACGTGTGGTAAACCCCACTACACACCAAAAATTTAATTTACATGCCTGTAATCCAGTTTACATGCTTGTAATCCACCCCTTCAGAGTAGGCCTCAATCTGCTAACAGCACATGGTGCCATAGACAGTCTAAAACATTCAAATACATGAGAAGTTTAGGAGACATTCCAGATCCAAACTACAGTAGTGCAATTTATAAATGCTTTGAGTAATAGACAAAGGCACATATCTCACGTGCTTTTCTTACATAAAATTTGATGAAAAGAGATTATTTATAAGAAAGATGTAAGTACATTTAGGCATTTGCTAACATACTATCATGATGCTGCCTAGCAGAACTCTCACTCAGGAGAAAGAGTAACAGCACTGGATTTGAGAAGAAACTCTTTGATTAACAGATCAAAATCAAGTCAATCTTGAAATTAACAGAATTTTTTAAGTTTAAGTTTAATCTTATGGATTGAACAAGCTTCCTGAATTTATTGAGTATTTCTACATCATGTTTTTTTTTTAACTATCTGACTTTAGCTGTTAGGAATTTTATATTGAGTTTTAGTATTTTATTAATTAATAAAGACTGACTTTAAAACAAATCCAGGGTCAGATATTTTATAATTGTAATTTGCCAGTTTTGGGTTTATCTGAAACATTAATGATATTTTAGGCTGTATGGATCTTTATATGATCAAATGTGTCAATAATTCATGTATGACATGCCACATATTTTCTTTAATTTTCAGCATAGGAATCCCCCTACCACCAAGAAATCTCACCAATATACCTATTAAGTCAATATTTCACAAGGGCTTGGGTTATCAATGGAAAATTATTTTGTATGACATGGATTATACTCTAAATAGTTCAGCATTTTCAGAATTCAAAACACACGAGATCTCTGTAGATATTATGTATGAAGAAAATTGGTACTTGGCTTTGTGCCACATACTTTGGTATCATTTCTCATTAGATTTGTCTGTAGGTGAGAGACTGGAGTTCTGTTGTAGCCCAGGTGTCACCTGGCCTGTGGTATCATGTTGTAGCTGCTGAAAAGATTAAGACAGAGACAATTGTTGACAAATATCCAGACAAATTCAAGGAAGTCCCAAAAGTATGGCCAAGCAACCCACTTTATGCATGGTTGTGATAAGACCTTCATGCAGCCAGTGTAGACAGTAGGAACCCACAGTAAGGAAACTGGATGGGACCCAGTCCGTGTGCCTGTTCTCTTGGCTGGAATCATATACAGGGTATCCACCTGTGTCCGACTCCCATGAGGGGACTTGGAGGTCCTCTGTGGTTGTATCCTTAGACCAGGAAAGCCTGAGATTAAACAGAAATGCCTTCCCCAGGGACAGACACTCGAAACTGAAAGCAGCCCATGATAACAGTTGACCACAGTGGGTCTCACTGCCACATCTCAAAAAGCCAAATGGGAGCAATTGCCAAGGAGAAATCCACATTGGCCGGTCCCTCTGTGACTGTCACATAAAACAGTACCAAGAACATCATACAGAGTCAAGAAACCTGCTTCTTTTGTATCTCAAAGTCACCTCACTTAAATCTGACTCCACCAGACTCTGCGCTACTGGGTGAGAGGGCAAGGACAGAACAGTCATGTTCCTGAGTTGGCCAAAAAGAGACTAATTGTCATAAAAAGGCAGGAGAGAATAGGGATTGCAAATTTGGACGAAAAATAGCTATTCCTTCTCTTTACTCCTCACTCCCACCCATTGGCACGGGAGAGTAGAAGGGAGCTCAGGAAGGAAAGAGGGTAGTAGTCCTAAAGGAGAAACTACTGCCGTGTTTGGTACTTCTTCAGTAATGGGACTGAATTTGTTAACCTAGGATGCAACCCACATGTGCACACACACACGCGTGCACACACACACACACACACACACACACACACACACATCCATACACTCACACACTTTTCTTCCTCTGTGTTTTTCAGTTGTTTTATAATGATAACACATGACATTTTCTGGGAAGAGAAGAAGCATTCATTTTTGAAAGCTTAACTAGTCGTCTTAAGAATTCCCAAGCAGCTACGTATTTCCATAGATTTCAAAAGCAGTTGGACATTTTACTCAAAACACTGTTCCTTTTTATTGGTCAACCTACCTGGCCAATCTGAGTTGAACCAATGTAAGTATCTTGGCCTGTTGTTATTTATATTTCATATCTAAGCGGATTTCTGCACAATCTTCCAACTGAAAGTTGTGTTTCGGAAGTGAATTAGACAAGAGAAGGGGTGTGAGCAATTCCCTCACACCTGGGTGAGATCTAATTCTATTTTTGAGAGAACATACAAGAAGCCTGTGGCTATTGTTAAAAGAGACAACTGAAACCTAATATATTATTTCATGGAACATAAAAATGCAAAACAGTGTTTGCAGGCCCCTTAGGAGTCATTCCTTAATGTATTTATTTCACCTTGAGTAAAACTCAAAGTTGTTTCAGATATAAAGAAAAAATAAGAATGAGGTTAAAGCAGTCACACTTATTAAGCACTTACTGTGTTCCAGGCCTTAGTGGACTCACTCCTTACAGTAACCTCTGCAGAGTTGCATTCTTACCCGTATTTTATAATATTTATAAACTGGGACTCGGAAAGTGAATCAGCTTTCTCAGGCCAGCAGCGGGGGTGGAGGGGCTAGTATGCAGTCTGGGGACATCCAGCGCCAGGCTCTAAGTTTTTTGCTTTGGGCTTTAGAAGATATCTGAGTTTACATAGAAAGCAGAGTGCTGGAAGCCATGGTCAAGTGTTAACTTTCCCAGGTCTTTGCCACATTCTTCTAAGCAAATGGTCTGTCAGATGCTTCAAGATGCAGGGGTTGTCATGAAAATTAAAAGACACTCACTTTTCTGTTCTATTTCTGAAAATGTCTGTGCCATAGAGTGTTTAGTTAGGCAATATTTCATTAGATAATTTAGCATCATATATTATCAGAAATGATACCATTACATTAGATAGTAGATGGGTGGCACAAAGTACAATGCTTTCTAAATACCAAGTTTTTCAAGTACAAATAATGTTAGCAATTATTAGTTTTATATAGTTAAGTCACTTCATTTCAAAGCACTACACCGATATAGTAGATGATCTAGTTTTTCAGAAGTATGACATAAAACAGTGAGTGTCCCCTTCTTGGGGACAGGTAAATGTGCAGACTACAATGGGTAAGCACATGATGTAGCACGTAGAAGACCAGTCATGTCCACCTCAGTCCCATGACTTCACTGTGAGCCTACCTCACAGGTATTCCAAAACCTCAGAATCAAACTGGCCTTCTTTCTGCTCTCCTGTCCCATCTAGAAAGGCTCTTCACATGCAAGACAAAACCTTCTCCTAGCACAAACCGTGATGCTTGGGGTACAGCAAAACTCTGAGAGCAAGAGCCACCTGTGCCTGAAGCAGCAATAGGCACCCAGAAGACTCAAAGCAGCACACCCAGGCTCAGCATACACATGGAAGGGAGTGTTGTGGTTAGGATCTGGAGTGTCCCCCAAGTCTCATGTATTTTAACGGAACCATGTGATGTTGGTGGATTGGGGTCTGGTCTGGAGGGGCGGATTGCAGTTACGTTAGGATTAACGGCGTGTAGTGGCCACACCTGGATGCAGGAGGGGCTGGTTACTGGGCGGAGTCCTGAAAGGATACATAAGCTGCGCCTGCCTTCCTGGAGGATGGGGAGAGTAGTCTCAGCTGGTCTCAGCTTGCCTTCCTGTTTGTGATGTCCTGAGAAGCTGCCTCCACCTCTGCCTCTGTCCTGTACTTTGATTGCTGCCGGCCTCCCCTGAATAGATTGTGACCATATGAAACTGTGAGCTAAAATAATCCTTTACTAAATTTGTGGGTGTCGGGTATTGAGTCACAGCAACGAAAAAGTAACTAAGACAGGGAGGAACCTCCAGGGCTTTCACTGCTCTAAATGTCTTACATTAATCAGTCAGCTCAGGTAGCCCCTTCAGTTTTCTGAACCAACTCTTCTCATATGTGCAATCCCCTCCTCCATATTCCTACTCTGTTTAGAGTCAAAATCTAGGGTTCTAAACCCGTTTATGTCCCCTGCAGAGCTGACCTAACTCAGCAGCCTCTGCCACGCCATTATGGCAGTAAAACTCTTCTTTCTTCACAGGCCAGAGCTGTTTTCAGGTTGGACTGACTACATTGCCACTCAGAGTTCTTAGAAAGCTCAAAAATAACACACCAAAAGAGGGCCCAGCAGAGGCCCGCTGCCCAGCACTGGGAAGCAGTTGTGTCCATGTCTTTGTGATAGGATTTGTCTATTCACTGGAAGAGATGGAAATGTAATGTGATCTCCCATATCTTGACCCCCGATACCTGCCAAGGCATTGTGGGAACACACAGTACCATGGGCTGTATTAGGCTCCAAAGTTTCAGGGTCTCCACTGCACTTTCAGCTTCATCTTCACAACTTCATGCACTGCCCTTTCTGGGGCACTGTTCCGCCTCCAAGGTCGTCTTCTGAAATCTGGGAGGAATCCTCCATGGCCCTACAACTCTTGCATTCTGCATGTCTGTGAAATCAGTAGCATGTGGATGATGCCAAGGTCTGCAGTCTGGCCCCCTGGAGCAGTCACTGCTGAGATCTCTGAGATTTTAGATGGATGGAGTTCTTTGGGACTTACTCTCTTAGATTGCCCTACAAGATGCCCTAGGTGTCTCTTTCCAAAGCAAAGTCTTTCACTTGTTTATTTTTTTAATTGGTAAAGGGTGAGATCTTTCTATTTTCCCCCTTCTATGTTAGATG
This sequence comes from Ctenodactylus gundi, assembly GCA_004027205.1. Classification (NCBI taxonomy): domain Eukaryota; kingdom Metazoa; phylum Chordata; class Mammalia; order Rodentia; family Ctenodactylidae; genus Ctenodactylus; species Ctenodactylus gundi. The sequence goes on from PVKB01000323.1 coordinate 806,895, forward strand.
CCCTGGAATGTACTACACAACCATAATCTACAACACACCCGTGATCCACCACATGCTTGTAATCGACAGTGTACCACATGCCTTTCTTCCACCACACATCTACAATCCACCCACCTGACCAGGCCCCACCTTTTAACAACACATAGGATCCATTTATAATCCACAATATCCAAACATTCCAGATCCAAACCATAACATCCATTAATGGGCATCTAGGCCGATTCCATTCTCAGCATATAAATATCTCTGTGGTATGCCAACGCCATTTAGTTTGGAAATATACCCATTCTTAGGTTTTTGAGGAATCTGTCCATATCATTTTTCATAATGGCTATACTTATCCATGCTCCCACTAAGAGTGTTATGAGTTCCATGTTCCTTACAACCTTATCAGCATTGCTCATCTTTCTGATTTTTTTTTCACGGTTACCCTTCTGACTTGGGTGAAATGGTATGTCACTAGAATTTTGATTTGCATTTCCCTGGTGGCAGATAATGATGAATATTTTATGTATTTGTTAGCCATTAGTATTTCCTCTTTTAAAAAGTATCTGAACCATACTACTAGGCTGACAAAATGTATTATCTTCCTGTTGCCATTGAAAATCATTATCATAAGGGCTGTTGAACACCACAAATTTATTCTCCTACCTTTCTGGATATCGTAAGACCACCACGGTCTCATGGGCTACCAGCAGGCTGTGAGCTGAGCAACCGCTGAGTGGTTGCCACTGGTGCCTGGAGGGTAAGTGCCCTTCCTTGTGTCTTTCAGCTTCTGCTGGTCGCCTGCACGCCTGGCATTGTGGCCCCATCACTGATCTCCAAGGGGCCTCGCTTCACTTCTGCTTCTGTCACCTTGACTCTTGTTCCTCCTGCCTCACTCTGAGAAGAACCATTGTGGTTATAACACACCCACACAGATAATTCGGGATGCTAGCCCATCCCAGTATCCTCGATTTAGTCACATCTGCAAACTCGTTTGTGCCACACAATTACGCACCCCATGATCTTGCACTGTGTAATGACATTGTGATTAATGGTGGACCAAATATGCAATGATGATCTCATAAGACTAAAATGCCATTTAAAATTCTTAAAATTCTTGTGATACTGAAGCCGTCAAAAGCTTCCTGTGCCTTGTGCCGTTAACATTTATAGTGAAGCTGGTATAAACAAACCTTCTGCAGGGTGTCACACAGAGCATATCATCCAGTTAACCAGAAAAAAATGCCTATGTTGCTAGTTTGGGTTTATTATACTATACTGTTTATTGTGATTTTAGAGCATGCTCCTTCTACTTATTTTGAAAAGGGGTCTGCTGTCAAGCAGTGTGCCGTGTAACACTGGCAGCGGCAGAGTAATCCGGTTGGTGTTCATGGTGTCCCTTGAGTAAATTCAGAGAACACATCAGTGGTTGACTACGTAGCCCTCTGTGTAGGTTTTGTGAGCACACTCTATGACGTGTACGCAGTATGTGCCTGGCCGTGCATTTCTCAGAAGACGTGCTTATTGTTGGGACATCCGCCTAGGCAAGACAGTGTGCCCACCTTCCAGACACTGGGAGGTAGATATATTTTAGTGCTAGAGCCATTCTGTTAGACTCAGTTTCCATACAGACTCAGTCCTGTCCCCTTTTTTAGCAATGTACTCAGCCAGGAGGAGGTATGGAGTCATCCTTCTCCTTTTCAATCTCTGCTGAGCAGTGCCTAAAACTAGCAAAGTCCCAGAAGCCTGACCAACCTGCTCCTGGGAACGCACTTTCTCTCCCCTTCCCTACAACGTAGGATGTCTGGGGTGTTCTCTTGGTGGGAAACCAAGATTCAACTCTCCCATGAACTTCGGTGCAAGGGAAACAACCATAAAAGCCACCCAGCATACATTTTGGAAAACATTACAGGAAGTATGAATTTATGTAAAAGGAAAGGCACAGTAAGTGTTTGGGGTAGAACAGGCATTTCATGAGTTTAGCAAAGGAATAAGTGAGGTTAATAATGACTGTAGCTGCAAATTAGTTCAGGCCAGAAAGTGAAGGTACTTAAATATCTTGCAAAGGGATTTCTGATTTATTCACAACCTGTGTTTGAGTAAGGTACCATTACATCTAGTAAAATATAGGCAAAAGATTAAAAGAGAGAGATATAAAAGGCAGTGAGACCAATTAGGACTCCGTTCAATGGTCCATGACCAATCTGCTGTGGAACTGAACATACAATTCAATGCTAAGCTTATTTTATTTTAAGAATAAGAAATCCTATACCTAAATAAATTTTTTCATAGGAAGAATAAAACGAAGTACAAATATTTGGTGCATAAGTCATCATTTTTGTTGAATAATGCAACAAATCTGAGTACAGATTTGTTCAAAAATATGTATATGTACTTCTCCAACAAAGTCACCCAACTACAGAATGTGGTGGACAGATTCCATTGATCCATGTGTTTTTTTGTTTTGTTTTGTTTTGTTTTGAGACAGGGTATGGCTCTGTAGCCCAGGCTGGTCCTGAATTCACCATGGAGCCCAGGCTGCCCTTGATCTCATAGCAATCCTCCTGCCTTAGGCTCCCGAGTGCCGGGATTATAGGACTGCACCACCACACCCAAGTTATGTAGTGCTGGGGAATTGAACACAGGTACTTTGTGTTTGACCTAGTGCTTACAAGGAAAGTAGCTTTAACCACTGAGCCATTCCTCCAGCCCTGATCCATGTGTTTTGCCAAAGAAACAATAGCAACATTTAGTAAATATTTCCAATATGAGAAGGCTTCCTGTGGGGTGTACACAAGAAGAGTAAGCCCTCAGGAAGGCTTGGAAAGGTCAACTTGCACGGGCCCTCAGCTCGTGTTCAGCACGGATGGATGAAACCGGAAGCACTCACCTGCGTCTCCATCCCTGAACTCATTGCTTTGGCCACACCCAGGAAAAAACAGCTGGATTCAGACCAGAGATGTTCATGAGGAAGAAAAGTAATCAAACAAATAAGGTTATTATAACACTCAGGACTTCATTCCTTTAAATATTTAAACAGAAACATGTAGGCAAGCTGCCTGAGTTGATAAAGCACACACCAAATGTCTTACTGCTCTTTTACTCATAAGGTATTGGAAATCTGTACGGTACAGAAAGATTGATGTATTTGTACATGCGATGAGTTTCTAGTATCAGATGCCCTCCCCAAATTTACAAGGCCTTCTAATATTTCACTAGAATATTTATATTTGTCTAAAATTTACATACCAATTAATTTACATCTCACTGTGAATAATCCATACGCAAAACAATTTTGTTTCGTTAGCTCTCTAGAAATTGTTTAGAGAATCATTCATTTCATAACTTAACAAGTATCTATTGTACATCTACTGTGTACTAGAACAAGCCCTGAGCTCGTTACTCAAGATAAAGCAATGAACAAAAGTAATAAGATTCATTCTTCCTCTTTTTAACAAGTTACACACAGAATATGTGGTCACTGTCTTGGACTTAATGAATTCAATGTTGAATAATTTAACTCTGATTATTAATCTCATCTCATTTCTAAGGATGTTTATGAAATTGCCTACTCAATACATTTGCCATTGAAAGGGGAACTAGGTGAAAACAGTTCAAAATAAAACACAAAAATGTTTTGTCCCCAGGAGTTCTATCCCACTGAGCATTAGACTCATGAGACAAGCAAGGGAAGTTACTTCCAAAGGTACTTGGACATTGTTCTTTAGAAGGCAAGATGAAACTTAGAAAGTTTGAGATCCAATCTCAGAGAAATAGAACGATTCATTTATTATCAAATTAGGGGCTTGTATGATAGCACTCAGGAGTCCTGACACTAGGAAAACAAGCGTGACCCAACATATGTCCACATCACCCCACGGACAGATCGCTTCATCTGTTTGGCATTTGTTTTTTTCTGTTAGATGGCGACAATGCCACATATGAAAGTATAAGACTAGATATAAGGACATGTTGCAAAACACATAAACTCCCATTATATCATTAATAAAAATGGGGTCTTAGTGCTAATGTAAAAAATTAGAATTAGTTTTAATATGACCCATGAGTTGAATTTAAGATATTTTTTAACATAAGCACTGTAGTATCCAAAAAACATTTTAGAAATTATCAGCGCCTCTAGTGTCTTTACCCAGTCAAACAATTAGTAGCAAAATCGTCTCATTATCACAAGGATAGAGCAGCGACAAAGAGCAAAAGGGGGTAGGCGGCAGTGGAAGCCTGGACTCCTTCAGCGTAACGCAGTTGAAACATCGTGACAAACAGCCCCAACACGCTGCAATTCGGGACACTAAGTCCTTACTAATCGTTATGGAAAAATTAATCTTCAAATGTGAGTCAGACTTGGAATGGATTTTATCTGAAAAGAACAGTGCGGTAACTGTTCTGATAATAGACGATATTTTTCCTCACTGCAAATCATTCACTTTTATCCTAGGAGTTGCAAGTAAAAATAAATAAATAAACAGGCAAATGACTTAACGTGCACATGAAAACACACTTTATTAGGCAGGGGAAAAGCTTAGGCGACTGATACTGCCGTAATCTAAAAAGTCAGGGCAAAGTACAACTGTATATCCCTGAGGAAAACTAGGGCATTGAGCACCACATCTGCAAGATGCCTTTTCACATTTGCAAGCTTCTGGTCAGGTGAAGAGACGCTGGAAAGAGACAGGGACCAGAAGGTCCAGAGAGGTGTTTTTTGAGGGACACGGGAATGGGCCAAACTAGAGCCACCTAGAACCTGCCTTCCCGCCTGTGTGTGAGCTCAGCTGCCTTGGTCCTTGAACATGATTCATTGCGCCACATCACCAGAAGGATGTGAGCTAACGATGATGTCATGGCTCATGTAGTTCAGCTGTAAAACCCAATCCCGGTTGTAGAGCAGAGCACTGCAGGGAAGACAAGTGCCACCAGTCCACCTGCCACCACTGGCCACTTCGAATATTTTCTGTCAAGTACTTGCCCATCAAGGTCCCTCCGGACCTCCCAAGTTCTGCCCTTGTTGCATACTTAGCCTTTGCAGACCTTCCCAGTACTACAGTTGGACCCTCCCGCCTTCACTATGTATCCATGAACCCTGCCCACCCCTGTTAGTATCTGCAGGTATTCATAATAAACCTTAGCTCAGCCAAGCCGTCACCAGGCATTTTCTGTCAGTTTCTCAGCAACCTGCTTTACTGCTGCCCACAGCCGGGCTGTGGACAGGCAAGGATTCTGCACATGATAACATAGGACAGTGAGATGTGCTCGAGGGAGGAAAGTCCTCCCAGGGGCCAACGGGAACAGGAATACAGCAAGGCAGGAACAGAGTCTGTAGGAGACAGTGAAAGAAACAAAATTAGAGAAAGGAAATGAAATAAGGCAAGATGAGAGGAAGAGCAACTGACGAAAAATACGCTACGTTTCCTATGAAATGAAAAGCATGTGTGTTGTGTCAGCATCGGGTACTTTTACAATTCACAAGAAACTGTGCACTTTACGTGACCTCTAAATTTGGGGAATGAAATCGTTGAGAAGGTCATGCAACAGATGCACCAGAAAGGCCTTACAAGAAAGTTGAGTGGTGAAATGGAAGAACACCTTTCTTTCCTTTTTTTAAACATTTCACGATCTACTGTCAATGCCGGCAAGATAGCCGTATCCAGCAAGTGGCAAAAGCTACTCCTCATACCCCCATGACAGACGGAGAGAAGCTGCTGCCTTTTGCCACAGAATTGGCTTTTATCATTTTCCTTAGTGATAGAACCTGTTTGCTGGATGACTACATTTCAGCTGAAAACCAAGACTACCTTAGCCAGCCTTCCCTGGAGGAAAGGACGCTTGCATAGTGACCAAGGGCTGGCCGTGAGCATCGAAGCAGAAGGACTCTGGAAAGAGGACATAGTTAATTTTGTGCTTTCCCTCTATCCCCGCCTGGAATAGAGATATAGTTTGGGAACCAGAGACAGCTACAGTCTGCTGAGTTCCGTTCCATGTTGACAGTGATGAAGCAGGAAGGCAGGAAGCCAGAACATCCCCAAACACTCAAGTCCTGGGTGTCACTTACATGAGAAGTGAACCTCTGTCCTTTTTGAGTCTCCATTACTTGGGGTTGTTGTTAGAACCAAAAACTGACAATAAATATTCATTGGAGTAATATTACACATTCATTATTTATAAATTATTTATATTTATTATTTTGGTATTAATAAAAAGTTCAAATGATGTAAGAATATTTGTACTTACCAGATATGAAAAAGCATAGAAAAATATAAAATTTTATTTTTCAAGAAACACAGAAACTTACCCAGAAACTACCGAAGAAAAGTGATATTACCATTTTTTAAAAATCCTTTTAATGCTGAAAAAGCACAATATTCAAAAAAATTTCACTACCTTTTTAGAAAGAAATAATCTCTGTTTTATATAAACTTTTTCTGCAATCAAAATTTAGAAATAAAATTTCCCAAAGGCTTTTGTAAGTTTCCTGAAGCTTTAATACAAACAAAAGATCAAAGACAATAAAAGATAATCACAGACGATATTAGCTTTTTCATTGCTGGACACAACACCAGGCACAAACAGCTTAAAGGAAAAGAGGTTACATTTGGCTCACGGTTTCTGTGGATTCAATCCATGGTTGGCGGCTCTAAGGCAGAAGCCTGCTAAATTATGGGAGAAGTGAATAGGGTGAGGAAGGAGTGAGGAACCAAACATAGACTCCCAGGTCTCCGTGAGCTGCTCCCACAAATCTGAATGTGTGGTCCACCAACTTCTCTGGTGGATTCCAAGCCTAATCCAAGTTGACATTCCCCTCTCTCCACCCCATGATCCGTGACGTTAGCTCAGACAAAGTGACCACCAATAAAAATACCAATTAATAACTTGATTCTACTGATGTGTTGTCAAATGTAGTAGCCCATTTATATGCAATCTTTATCCCTGCAGTGCAATTTTGGCACTTAAAAACTATTGATGATTTTTTTCTAAACAGAAAATGAGATTCTCTTCATGTTTGAGGGAAGACTACTTTTAAAATCAACCACTGAAAATTTTCTCAAAAAAAGAAAGAAAAAGAAAAAGATAGCAGACTAATATAGCAGAAATTCTCAAAAGCCAATAAAATGTATCCACCAGTGTCCTATAATAACACACTGACGACATCAGTCGAGAAAGTTCCCTGATCATTCAAACCTGGGAGAAAGGGAAGGGTTCTTTACGCAGGAGTAAAATACACTGGTTTTCCCCCATTTTATTGATATGTACAAGTGCAGAATTTAAGGTTGACAATGGAGTTGAGCATTTTGTGCACATACTTTCCTTGTCAAAGTGACAAGGGCTTTCCCGCTCTACTTTTGCCCCTCCCCTTACCCTCCCTTCCCTCCCTTCAACCTCCACCTCCCCCGTCCCCCCGTTTTCCTTTGTCTTTCCTTTAAAGTTCCATGAGGTGGTTGTGGTCTGGGTCTCTCAAAGCAGAGAGACCATCCAATGTTTCACCTTCTGCTTCTGACTCACTTCACTAAGCATGATATTCTCAAGTTTCTTCCCTTTGCCTGTGAAAACGTCCACGCTGTTGGACCTTACAGATGCGTAGTATTCCATTGTATATAAGTACCACAGTTTGTGTATCCACTGGTCTGTTGATGGGTATTTTGGTGACTTCCATATTCTAGCTATTGTTAGTTGTGCTGCTGTGAACACGGGTATACATATATCTCTGTTGTATGTTGTTTTGGCCTCTTTTGGATATATTCCCAGGAGGGGTGTCGCCGGATCAAAGGGTATATTTATTTCTAGTCTTTTGAGAGCTCTGCATACTGCTTTCCAGAGTGGTCGAACGAATTTACACTCCCACCAGCAGTGCAGGAGGGTTCCTTTCTCCCCACAGCCTCACCAGCATTGATTGCTATTTGATTTGGTGATATAAGCCATTCTCTCTGCAGTGAGATGGTATCTTAGCATTGTTTTGATTTGTATTTCTCTTATGGTTAGAGATGTTGAGCATCTTTTCATGTATCTATTGGCCCTTTGTACTTCTTTGTGCGTGAACTGCCTCTTCGTTTCTTTTGCCCATTTTTTGTTAGGACCCTTTATTCTGATGGGCTTAATTTTCTTTAGCTCCCTATGTAATTTAGTTATGAGTTTCTTATCTGAGGTGTTGGTGGTGAATATTTTTTTCCCAGTCTGTTGTTTCTTTATTTACAATGTTGACAGTTTCCATAAATATAGTCAAAATGGCTATACTGCCGAAACTGATATATACATTCAATGCAATTCCTATCAAAATACCTACAAGTTTCTTCAAAGAACTTGAAACAACAATTCTTAAATTCATATAGAAACGAAAGAGACCGTGAATAGCCAAAGCAATCCTGAGCAACAAGACCAAAGCAGAAGGCATTACAATCCCAGACATCAGGCTATGCTATAAAGCCATAGTGGTAAAAACAATTTGGTACTTGCATAAAAATAGACAGATAGGCCAGTGGAACAGAATCAAAGATGCAGAAACAAACCCAAAAACCCTCAACTACCTAATTGTTGACAAAGGGGCCAAATGCATACAGTGGAAAAAGGACAGCCTGTTCAACAAATGGTGCTGGGAAAACTGGACATCCACATGCAGAAGAATGAATCTAGTCACACACCTCTCACCATGCACCAAAATCAAATCAAAATGAATTAAAGACCTAACCATTAAAAATGAAACACTAAACCTTCTGAAAGACAAAGTAGGCAAATTTCTGAAAGACATAGGGGTAGGCAAAGATTTTCTTGACAAGACACCAAGAGCAAAAGAAATTACCCCCATTATCAACAAATGGGATCTTGTCAAATTGAAAAGTTTCTGCACAGCAAAGGAAAGTAAACTGTTTTGAATGTGAAATTTGTGTTTCTCCTAAGATTTTCCTGCTTTATTCCCTTTTTGTTAGTATGTTGTTGGAGCCAACTTGCCCAATCACTTCAGCTTTACATGAAACACCACAAAAGGGAATATCAAATCAAGCTGCTTCCGTTGTCCCTGGAGTTCTGCACGATGCAACTCTGCTCTGACACCTGCATAACGAGTGTCCGTGACGGGCGCATCCGAGGGCCAGTTAGCCTTCCTGTGGGGTGAACTGCAATACTGGGACACAGAGGTGGAGGGCACTGGAAAGACGCGTTCCTTTCTCTTCTTCCCTTGATGAACTGCTCCCAGGCGTAGTGAATTGCAGAAATGTTCTGAAGAAGTCTCACAAAGGAAATAAAAAGAGGGGAAAGGGTTGTGTAAGGGAAAATGATAGAAGGGGTCAATATAATTGCAGTATGCTATATGCAGATATGAAAATACACAACAAAACCCAACATTTTGTAATTTCAATAGGAATTAATAAAAATCTATTTTTAAAGGAGTCTTATAGCAGGTGAGCACTCCTCATATAATTCACCTGTAATGTTGGTGGCGGGTGTTAAGGGTATGACTTTCCTGACCTTATGTCCCCGCCACCCCCGTTTCCATAGTTCCACTGCCCTGAGCCGTCACCAATAGTAGTGTATATTAGTCACTTCCCTGTCACTTAAACAAAATACGTGACACCTGTAAATTTAAGGGGGAAGACTTTATCTCATCCACATTTCAGTGGGTTCAGTCCATGGTCTGAGGGCTCCAGCAAGAAAATGGCTTATGGCAGATGGGCCTGGCAGAGGAAAGTTGATTCACTATGACAGCCTGGAAACACAGTGAGAAGGAGCCAGACAAAGGGCTACATACTCCAAGGGCAAGACCCCTGTGACTCCTGTGTTCCAGCCAGGCCCACCTCCCAATGGCGCATTTAGCCAGGAACCCATCAATGGCAAGTATGGCACCCTCCTGGTCCAACCACCTCCCAGAGCTCCACCTTTGAGCACATGAGACCCTTCGGGGACATTTTAGATCTAAACCATAAGCAAGGAGTAGCATATTCATCTTTGCCTCAGGCTGTGCTCTCTGAAGAATCAAAGTTGCATGAACTACCTAAAGTCATTTTACTCTTAAAATGTGAGGTTCCTGAATCACGATCCTAATTGTTGACTGAATCCAAACACTTACACACGGAGACACTGTGTCCAAGGTTATCATCCATTCTCCAGAGTCAGCCAGCTGCTGGTGACTGGTTAAAGTGGGGTAGGAAAGCTCTACCTAGCTGTCTCTGTCCTTGAATAAAGCAAGAGCTGAGTACCTCTAGCTTCAACATTCCTTCTGTAGGTTACAGAGCAGCGAATTCAAAAAAGAGATTATGGAATGAGTTTGCTACTTGTGGCTTGCCTGTATACGACTGGAGCGGAGTTTCCCGACACCACCACTACTACCATGTAGGGTCAGATAATTGGGGGTGGGGGGGGGTATCTTCTCCCATGTGAGACAAAATGTTTCCAGAAATTTTTCAAACGTTCTCTGGGACAGGGGTCCCCACCCCCAGGCACGGTACAGTCTGTGTGGCTGCACAGGGGAGGCCGCTCCCCATCGTTCACATTACAGTTGTGGCTTCACCAGTTCAGTGGCAGCATTAGGCTCACGGGAGCACAAATCCTGCTGTGAATTACACACCTGAGGACCTGGGTGCCATACTTCCTATGAACAACTAAAGCCTGGCGATCTAAGGCAGAGCGCAGGTGGTGACGGTAGAGCTGGGGAAAGGCTGCAGATACAGATTAACATTGTCAGCAAGGCTTCACCACACAGATCGCCATCTCCCATCGCCCCGACATGGGTCCATTTAGTCACAGGAAAACAAGCTCAAGACTCCCCGACTCTGCACTACAGTAAGTTATACCATTATTTGTTATATATTACAGGCAGTGATAATAGAAATAAAGTGTACAATAAATGTAATGTGCTCGAATCATCCCAAAAACACCCACCAACCCTTGGCAGCAGAAAAATTGTCTTCCTCAAAACCAAACCTTGGTGCCAAAAAGGTTGGAAACCACTACTTTAGAAGGCAAAATCATCCTTAACTGAGAACCACTGGATTCAACTAAAAACAATAATTGACAATATCTCTAGCTTTGTGTGGCTGCCAGTAATGTAGCAACTCTGCTAACTTACTTAGCAGAATTTCTGCTCTATAATTTTGCATACGCATATGCCACCATCTGGCGACCACAGGAAACAGCTTCCTCCAGTCCCACTGCTCGATTTCCCAGGTTTGCACTTACAGAAACTAAATGTGAACTGTCTGAGTCCTTTTCTACCACGAGAAGCGAGAAAGCAGAGGTTAAATGTGAAGCTTTTGCTGAGCTCTGGAGTGGGAAGTGTTGGCCCAGCTCATGCGTGCTTCCAAGCCTCAACTGTGAGACTCTCTTCTCAGGCCCATGTTCAGAAACCCTATGTTAGCAGGCTGTCGTCAGCCACAGCGGGAACACTTGTGTCACAGACACTGGCAAATGCTTCAGATGCGGATTTGTCCCTGGTGTGCTTCGGCATGGTGTCACCCCAGAGAGCCGGCTGTGAGCCACTTACCAGCACCTCATTGCCTAGAAGTGAAGCCCTACGTGGCCAGAGTGGGATGGGAGCTGTGCAAAAGAGGCGAAGCCAATTTCAGTTTCTGCAAGATTCTGGGGCTTTTAGCAAGAGCTCTTTGAAAAGGATGGCTCTGCCACAGACCAATGATTACAGAGATAATGGTGAATAATTTTTAATCAATAGCTTTAAAGCTGAGTCTCAGGATGTATTCCTGCCATTAATATGCTGCAAATATAAAACAAAATTAGAATGGGTGTAAATTATCATAGGCAGAACAGCTACATCTAGGTAGGTCAATGTCCTATCCCCAGAGAGCTGGCTGCCCTGGGAGTTTATGAAGAGAAGCAATTGTATTCAGAACCAGATGGAAAGAGTGGGTAACTTCTGACACTCATGGGTGAGGAGGATGGGAAGTTGCCCATGATGAGGAATTGAACAGGTGCTCGGGGTCTAACAGGATCCACCCTCTTCCAGTGGCTAAAAGAAAAGAAAAGAAAAAGAAATAAAGGGAAGGGAAAAGAAAATAAGTTGTATTTAAAACAATAGATAGATCATGATTTTGAAATGGTATAAGTTGCTGGAAAAAATAAGCAAGACTAATGACTTTAGAACACTCAAAAGTAAAACAATTTTAATCTTTAAAAATACAGAGACTTACATAGGATTGAGCCAAACATTATCTTCCAAAATGCTAGACTTTTCACTAATTTGATTATGTTACAAGTACAGTGCAGAATTTCTTAAAATGTGTATATGAAGTACCACCCTCATGAGGACGTTTACAAACTGCCATCTACGTGCTCATCATGTAATACAAAAGCAGAGAAAAAATGAACTCCGCGCAGTCCTTTCCTGAAGCCCTTACCGGTAGGATTAGGTATTCTTTTGTGAGCTCAGCTTCATATTGCAAAGTTCATCTCTTGAAATGTGTATTCTTACCTGCAAGGAAGTAAGACCATGTTGGCATCCTCTAGAAGAACGTGAGCAAAAGAATGTATGTATAATGACGGAGGGGACTTATCAAAAGGAGCTTAAATGATCCCAGGATACAAGCCCTGAGTGGTTGTCTGCATGCTGGAAAGCTGGAATAGCTACTCCAGGCCAAGAAGCTGGACACCACAGAACAAGAGGGACCAATGCATCAGCCCCAGAGTGGAACTGAAAGCCTGTGAGATTCCTGTGTGTGTGTGTGTGTGTGTGTGTGTGTGTGTGTGTGTGTGTGTGTGTGTCTGTGTGTGTGGATGTAATTTCACATTCCAAAATTGAAGAAGCTAGAATCTGCTGTCTGTCAGGAAATGGAGCAGTACAACATTCACAGCAGCTCATGAAGAGCTGAACCTGTGCCCAGCCAGCTCCCTCCTTCCACTTTTGTCACACCCAGGCTCCCAGCCTATCGGTCAATACTGCCCACATTCAGGTGGATCTCCCTCACTCAGATGGCTCACTTAGATGCCAGTCATCCCTGCGAACATCCTCACAGACCCATTCAGAAGTGTGCTGTCTCCAAATCCAGCAGGTTGACCATCAAGAATAACCACCACCACAAGTCACATTTTCTTTTGGATAGTTCATAATTTTGACCTTCTCAAATTCATGATACAAAGAAAATAAGTCACTTACATTGCAAATCACACAAATGAAGCAACAATTATATAGTATCTCTGTAGTTTGTTTTTTCAGAATGGAAATGGTGACATTGAAAGTCTAGAAATGAAGTTTCACAATTTAACTCAATTAGATTATCCAATCAGTAACTATGCAAAGCAAGTGGATATGATAATTAACTTGATTGTAGTAATCATTTCACAATGCATATCAAATCATCATGTTGCACACTTTGAATGTATATAATTTTCATGTCAATTATACTTTAAGAAAACTAAAACGTAACCCTTTTCTCAAACCTCATATGTCACGCACAGGATGTAAACACACACAACTAACACACTCATCTGTGACGTGATATACACATTGTTGATTTGTTGCAGCGGAAGGTGATAGAAACAGCAGAATGTCTTCTCATTACAGAGACTTTACGTGTATGAAATAAAACATTGTAGGTTGATGGTATTAAAACATGTTAAATTCAAAAGAGATGTTAATCTCTTGCTATTTAATAAAAAAAGGGTCAGCTCATCCCAGGTAACTCACAGTCCATTTTTCTCCAGGTACCCTACCGTATGAGCTGACAGGCTCTATTGTACTGCACCCTGGGAGACTCTTTGTTACACACCATTAGCTAAGCCATTTGCTCTCCTTTGGGGCCTGACATCAGCATCAGTATACCTATTATTGCAATCACAAGATTCATACATAATTGACCTGCTTTTTTTATCTTTCAAAAAGAGCTACAATCTCTTGACTAACATAATATTTGAATGCATTTTGACTGCTAATCATGTACATCTGGAAAACAGCCATATTTAAAACGTGTGATGCAGAAACTGAGTGGAAATCCAAATCCTGAATTCTGACCAGCCCACATACCTGCAGAGCAGTAGCAGAGAGCGCATCTCCCAGGCTTCCACAAGGCCCCCAAGATAGCTCAGCTCAGTAGTTCTCCAGCTTCCTGTGCAAACAGCACCTGAGAACAGAAAGACAAAACCATTTGTCTCTGTGACAAAGGTCAAGTGCTCTCTGGAAGGTCATCCCCATCGGCAGGTCTGGGAAAAGCCCTGAATGTGGAGGGAGAGTGCAAAAGGGAGGGATAACAGACATGAGGAGCAGAGAGCGTTTCAAATAGAAGCTTGGTTGAAAAACTCTGAAGAATCACTCAGCAATGCCATTATTGGTAAGTATCTACAGTTAGCTTGATTTTAGCCATGTACATACATTAGTCAGTGTTTCTGTTACTGGGACGCAATACCTGATAGCCATAACTTAAAGGAGAAGTTTAACTTAGCATGTGGCTTAGTAGGATTCAGTCCATAACTGGCTTCTCCACGGCAGGACCATCATGGCAGAAGGACGTGGCACAGCAAAGCTTCTTGGTTCATGATGGGCAGATAGCAGAGCAGGGGAAAGTGCCAGAGAAGAGAGGACAAGGGACTCTACATGGTACCAAGGTCACCCCTCTACATCCCGCCTAGCCACATCTAGGAGCATACTTTACTAATTCGCTAGGTGTTTCTTAATCCATTGAAACTGGTACATCAGGGTTAATGATCACATGAAGTAAAGCAGGAACTATGAATGCTGCTTGTGTGCAAAGAAAAGTGATATCATTCGGTTCCTGGGTGTGCTGGACCAGAGACAGCAACACTGGCTTGGTTCTCTGTATAGCTTCATCTCATCCCTATCATCCTAGGAGAGTCATTGAAGTCTCTCAGGCAGGCTCATCCTTACCCCATTCCCCCACAGTCCTTACCTCCTGAGAGACTTAAATGTAGCGCAAGCCAGATTAAGCTCAGTCCCCAGTGGCTGCCTCTTAATCTTGAGCACCAAGTCTATAGGACACTGCTTGATGACTACCATGATTTCCAGACGCCACTCTGAGGTCCCTGAATGTTCCTCCCTGTCTGGGTTCTGCTTTCTCCTAACAAACTTCTCTATCACCAGTGTGAATAACCACATGATACGCTCGCTTCTACTCCAGATTTGCAGCCATGTTCGTTCTCATCCCCGACATCTGCAGGTGGCTCTTCCCCACTCACGTGCCAAATACCATTCACAGCATTGTGGGTGTGCCCATCTTTGTGAGCTTTGGTCCAAAGCATCAGCCCTATTCTTTGTTCCCTGTGTGCGTGCGTGCGTGCGTGTGTGTGTATTCAGTTTCACATACAGCTAACTGAGGCTCATTGTTGCTATAACATGCTCAAAGCCTGCCTTGTGTGCCAACCCTACCCATGGCACCCCTCTCCCCACAAGATGACAAGCTTGGATCCTCCCCAGGAAAAATTGTGATTCTCCAGACAGGAAGCCGCTGCCCAGATTCCTCTCTGTGTTTCCAACCGACATGCTGATTTGTGACAGGGGACAGGGGAATTCCTCCCCTGCTTCCACATTATAAAATCTTGGTCAAAACATCTATAATAAAATGTAAGAAGAAAGGTGGGCAGTGAGGCTGGCAGCTGGGGAGAAGCAGGAGCGGAGGCCTTTTTATAATGCCGTGGGGCTTTGCTTGAGGGCTGCAGTTTTGAATTGGCAGCTGTTTCATCTTAATGCCGAAATATCAACTATAAACAGGAGGCCCATATCTCAACGTGTACCCGTGGTTTTCTGGTATTCAGAGCTGATCTTTTCCTTGGGCGAATATAGATTTGCTCTTTTCTGCAAGTAGTCATTGACCCAGGGAAAAAATGATAAGTCACTAAGATAAAAAATTGAGCAGCTTCTTAGTTTCACCAAAGACAATGCGTTAGAGAATATTTTTTCCTGTGTCTTCAAAATAAGATATTCACAGCCTCCTTCAGTCTGTTTTATCATTCATGAAGTGAGTAATTCATCGCCTGCTGCCAACAATCCAGGGGAAACAGAGGCAGAAATGGTTGTAGATCCTGGAACAGTCTAATAATGAAAAATAACTGCCCCACAAAAATGAGCATATGCTCTGTGCAGGGTAGATTCGTTTATGAACAAAAATCTAAGCATGACACAGAGTCCCATTTAGTAGGAAAACCACTTCCCTGTGGGCTGCTGTCACTGCAAGATCAGAGATGGAAGTTACCAAACTCCTCCTGTGTGCAGTGCCCCACTCTGGGCTCTGTTTTAAGGATGGTCATTGCCCTGGTGGGAACCTAGGGATCCTCTCATCCTCTGTTAGGACTGTCGTGCACTGAGTGACCACCCAAGGTCTGAGGGGCCAACTGCTTTGATCCATCAGGAAAAAACACCAAGGTGAGATTGTTTACCAAGAAAACACAATTTTTATTTTAGTTTTTGTTTTACTCTTGTTACCCTCAGTTTGAACCATTCCTCTTGTCCTGTCTACGAAGTTCTGTGAAGGGTGGGACATAGGGATTGAATCACTCTGGTAAGCAGTTAAGCCTAGTGGGAGTTCCTGGTTGCTAGGTTATCATTAGCATCCCACAGATCCCAATTCTCCGGGATGTAAGCTGCTGCTTTCCAGTAACTAGTGGAGCCTTGGGGTACCACAGGAAGCGAGGGAGCGTGTGTTGTGGTTTAAATAAAAAATGTGTCCCCGAGATTCGTGTATTGACAGTTTGATCTCCAACACAGCAACATCCAGAAGCGGGTCTAAAGAGGTGACTGGACAGTGAAGGGGCTAATTTCATCAGGAGATCGACCCAGGGCCCCCAACCCGCAGGCTGTGGATTAGCACTGGTCTAAGGCCTGTCTGGAGCTGAGCCCCGCAGCAGGAGGGGAGCGCAGGCCAGTGTGTGAAGCTCCATCGCGTCACACCCCCACCTGAGTGTGACCTGCGTCCACACGCGTTGGATTCTCACGGGGGCACAACCCTCCCCCTCTCCCTGAGCTGCTCATGTGGTGGTCTGGGTTGCGTGCTCTTTATGAGAACCTGGTGCCTGCGACTGGAGGAGGAGCCAAGCTGGGACTCCAGCCCCATCAGCCCAGGCCTCTTGTCTTCCTCAAGGCTGTCCCAGATGCAAAATAATGTCAGAGGCCACCGGATTAACCCACTGATGAATTCATAGCTGACTCTGCTCTAGGAAGCGGGCCCAGCGGAGGGCAGCACCTCCCTGGAGGCTGGTCATTGGAAGGTTGGCTCATTTACTCCCACCTTTCCTCTTGCTCTCCTGGATGCCTCCATGCTGCCACCATGGCGCCCTGCCTCGCCGTGGTGTGGGTTCCTGTCCTATAACTTTTTCCGTGTGAATTTCTCAGCCCTTCCCACACACAGAGCCTGACTCTCTGCCTATGATCTTGGCTTGCAAGCAGCTATTTCCTCACTCCTTGTAGGCCACAGTAACCTGACCTCTCCAACCCTGAGTTGCCCAGCTGGGCTTGGCAGTGGGCCTGCTGCTGATGTCACCCTGACCCCTAGTGGCAACCTGTCTCCCTTAACTCGTGGCCCACCTGCCAGCTTTTCTACTCTACCAGGCACCTCTGGTTTGCCCTCCTCAGCCCTGACCCACACACCAGCTGAACAGCCCCGTCCCTTGACCTGCATGTTGGCCAATCCACCCGCACGTCACAAAAGCTCTGCTCACTTCGTAACCAGCCCTTTCACCTCGGCTCGTCCCCTTCACTCCTCTCTCGCGCCCTTCATCCCTTGTGCCTTATATCTGGTTGTATGCCTGACCCCGCTGGCCAGGCATAGGACAATGGCGGGGGTCTTACCTCTGGCCACGCTACCAAAGCAAGGGATCATGAGGGTAATAAGCATTCACCCCACACTCTTACTGCTGGTCATATTTTGAATCTACTGGGGTACTTCTTTGACTTAACACCTACACCTGCAGCAATGAACCCAGCTTACCATGGACTGAAACCTCTACAGCCAGGAGGCAAAATAAACCTTTTCTGCTTTACATTGACTTCTTCAAAAGTTTTTTGTCACAGCTCTAAAAAGTTGAATAACACATGAGAAATTGAGAAAAACTGGGGTTTGCTTGCTGGGTCAAGGCCAGGGCTTCCAATTCTACTGGTGATGGGAGGCAGCTGCCTGGGGCCTTACGTGGCATTAGTATGCTCGGGACGTTTCTCTGCATCCACGCCTCACACTCAGCCTCCATCCTCACTGCCAGCCTGTACCACGGAGGGAGCCTCCCTCTCCACTTCTGCCTGAGACAGCTCATTGCTGTTGATTACCTGAAGCTGGGATCTTGGTGGGATGGGAAACGTTCCCAGGCTGACCTTGGGTACCTAGCTTTGCAGGTAGGCCCTTCTCGTGCCATTCTCTGCTCCCCCCGTGCAGAAGGGACTTAGCCATCTATTTCCTAAGTATAGGCAATTAAGGTGCCTTTGCCCCCTAATGTGGTAAATCTTAGCCCGGGTGGTGGCAATGGGGCGACGGCCCCCTCTACCAGCGGCTTCAGACTCTTCTTTCCTAGGGAGAGATTGGCAGGAAGGCAGAAAACAAGTCCCTGCCCAGCCCCATTTTTCTGTGAAGTGAGGGAAAGGGCTGGTCAGCCACAGCAAATGTCCCTTGTGGCCGGAGCACTCAGATTTATTGAACCTCCATGCTTCTTCATTCATAGTCTTTCACATTTGATTTTCGGTTTATGTATGCAGTTTTGTGGCGGCTGCATCTTCCTCCCGTGTGCTGCCCCCAGTCAGAGTTCGTGTCACTCTCTGGGTTTCCGCTCACCTGGTTGCTGTTAGCCTTCTCCTCTGGCACGGGGTCAGGAATAGCTAAGACCTTGTGAAGGATGCGGCTTTTCTTTCCTTCATAGAGGGAGGCACACAGTCTTGCCAACTTCTTTATTCTCTAAGGGAAAGGAGTTCCTCTATGTTCGCATAAGTTTTGAAGCCTATACAAGCATCACCAGATAATAGGTAAAGAAAATGTAGTATATATGCACAATGACTTAGTACTCCGCCATAAAGGAAAACAAATTTGAATTATTTGTGAAAAAAAAAAAACTGGATGAACCTTGAGACCACAATGCTTAGCAAAGTAAGTCAGACACAAAGGTTAAGTCCCACATGGTTTCACTTATATGAGAAACCCAAAGCGCAGATAACCAAAAGACAAAAATAAAAGAGAAGATAGGAAATAAGGAAGCGGACCTCACAGAAACGATGAGAAAGGGACCTGAGAACATGGGAATGGAGAAGGGAAGGGAGGAAAAGGGGAAGGAAAGAAAATCAAACTGCGGTATGTGTATACATCAACTCCCCACGCTGAATGTTATCAACACAGAAAGGAATATGTATTAAAAACATATACAATTAAGAAGCAAAAATAAATAACAATTTGCAGTACTTTAATAGATTGCATTTAGAAGGCTCTTTCCCTTCCTTCAACAGCAGAACTTCCTCCAGAAGCCAAGCCGCACACGCTCCGCACACGCTCGTGCCTGGAGGCAGGGTCCTGCTGTCTTTGAGTACTTCCCTGTGTATAATTCTCACAGCCACAGCTCCAGATAGTGGTTGAAAAACTGTTACAAGAACAGCATTTTCCACAATGTGTTTTACAGACTTCTGCTTCCTAGGGATCATTATGGATGTTATTTTTTAAGCAGAACACTGATTATCCAGTACATAAGCACGATGTGTAATGGCCAAAACAGGGCAATTAACATTTCCATATCCTTATAATTTTTTTATGTTTGAAGTCTTTGAATGCCTCTCCTCTAGTTATGCATAACATATACAACAAATTTTGTAAGCTATCAACATTTTTCTGTGCTGTGGAACCCTAGAAATTTTTTCCCCATAGCCAACTGGATTTTGAATCCAATTTTATACTCTTAATGCAGGATCCATGGGCCAGTGCTTAGTAAATGCCACTTTTTCTTCCCCCCCCCCCCTTGGCTCTTTCGTTTATTTAAATGATCCTACAAAAAAATCATTTGTTCTAAAATCAATACAGTGAAACTTCACTGTGATTTCCCATGCAACAAGCTGGTAAGGTCTCACCAAAGAGCTTCCAAAAACAAGGAGATTTTACCTTTTTTGAGTTTAAACAGGTAGTTGTTGGGCTAACATTCTTCCCCCCCCACCCCCATTTTATTGATATGTATAAGTGTAAAATGTAAGATTTACAATGAAGTTGAGCATTTTGTGCACATACGTATCTTGTCAAGGTGAAAGGTACTTTCCCACTCTCCTTTTGTCCCTCCCCCTACCTCACCTCTCTCCCTCCCCACCCTACCCCTATTTCTCTTTGTCTTTCGTTTTAAGTTCCATAAGAGTTATGATCTGGGTCTCTCATATCAGAGAGACTGTTTGATGTTTCATCTTCTGCTTCTGACTCACTTCACTGAGCGTGATGTTCTCAAGTTTCTTCCATTTGTCCGTAAAAGCCTCCACGCTGTTGGACTTTATTGATGCATAGTATTCCATTGTGTATAAATACCACAGTTTGTGTATCCACTGGTCTGATGATGGGTATTTTGGTGGCTTCCATATTTTAGCTATTGTTAGTTGTGCTGCTATGAACATGGGTATCAAAAAGTTCAAAAGATTTTCTTGTTTTAATAGTAGAGCTTTTCAGAATCTGGCATATTCTAACTCTTTGCAGGCAAAAGGTGCTTCAACACAGTTACATGCAAACCTTTGTACCTGTGTACATCAGAACATCCGGGGAGTCTTAGTCAGGTCGTTGACGTGAATGGCACGCACTGTAAAGAACATTATTTCATGTTCTTACTCTGCATTCTAATGAAAATTATACCAACTAACCTGTATGAATAGGAAGCTAATATTGCAGTTTCTCATGAATTATTAGTAATCCTGTGTATTAACTCATATCTATCTAATATTTACCAATTTATGGAAAAAGAGAATATCTCATGGTTCACATTTGCAAACATGTAACTGGTATATGTCTGTTTCCCAGAAGTACTAAGTCTTTGCTTCTTATTACCTTGAATTAATCTATTTGGAGAAGAATTTTTATATATTATTTAAAAAGTTGAATCTTTTTCTGGGAATAATAGTTTTCTACCTTTTTGCCATTTGTCTTCTAACATTGTTCATAAGATTTGTTCTTGTAATCAAATTTAATAATCATTCTTTTATGCTGTCCAAGTTTCAAGTCGTGCTTTAAAATAGCTATTTCACTTTAAATTGTATTTTTAAATTGGTAAACTGTTATATGTTGTAACAGTCAACTCTGTACAAGTATCAAGAACAGTAAGACACATCTAGGCATACTATTACAGAAGTAGGTTCAGAAGGTAGTATGTGACAGAAGTTGGTATTTCTGTCACCCACATGTTAACTTGAAAAAATATCCAGTATTATTTCATTGAATTCTCACAATGCTCTATAAAGTTGACATTGGTATTTTTCCCCATTTGCTAACTAAAAAACTGAGTTCTTGGATGGTAATTGTCCTTTCACTTACTGAAAGTGTAATTGCAAGTGAGCTGACCAATTCCAAAGCCCATGCTTCTAAGTAAAATCTTTGGGTCTATATTCATCCATTTGTTGATCATTATAGCAAAATACCTGAGGCAGGCTAACTCCATAAAGAAAAGAGCCTCATTTAACTCCTGTTTTGGAGGCTGAAAAACCAAACAGCACAACATTGGTTCCTGTGAGGGCACCATGGCAAATCAAAAGACGACACCTTGGACAGGAAGCCAAAGACCTGGGTAGATCCAAACTCATGTTCTTATAACAACTGTCTCTTAATCCCTGAAGGAAGCACCCTCGCTTGATCTGAGGACCAGCCATTAAGTCTCATCTCTTGAAAGTTTCATGTCAACTCCAATACCACTAGCCCAGGGACCAAACTTCCAGCACATCACCCTCCTGGAAGACAAACACATCCAAGCTGTCTCAGGATCTGTGTGTGGAACACACAGAACCTGGTGCAGATCTTCCCAGCTGTTTTCTATTCTTCAGCGAAATTTGGTAACTGGGGAGAAATTGAAGTCTTAAAACGACACCTTTAGAAGAGTCTCCACTTTGAGCTGGTTTGTCGGTATTTTTGTCCCACAAACGGAATGAAACCTTAGAGAAAAACTGAAAGGACCATGAAGTATTGAATAGTCTCCAAACTTCTTTGAACTTGGAAGACAGTTTAGGAGAATATGTTGAAGAACTGGAGTTCTTTAAAAATAATTTGTGGGCTGGGAAAAGGAAGGAGGAGAAGGGTAGAAAAGGTTGATGTACTAAGTTACTTTTAGGTTTCAGAAATAAGTTCTGGTGGTCTGCCGCATGGGAAGGTGACTATAGATTGTGATAATGCCATGTTGTGTCACATAAGCTAAAAGAAGGAATTGTGACTGTTTTCACCATAGAAGTATAGTAAATGTTAGAAGACATACACACAGCACCCTGATTTCAATATTGCACTATCTGTATGCATATACATGAAAACATCACATGGTACCTCTTAAAAATACTCAATTGTTATATACTGAAGACAAATAAATAAATGAGAATTGGGGACAAGAGTCTACAATAGCATAATTTTCTTTCACAGGCGTTTTTCATTTGGTTGACATCCATATGCCCAGGCCACCTCCTCAGTAAATAAGTCTGTCTTTGTCATTCAGTGAGGATATAATGTATGTTTTAATTAGTATTTTAGCCTTGGTTCTTTCCAGTTACTGTAAAAAGCGGAAGGTTTTGTTATTGATGTAATTTATTTTTTATAATGAATTCAGTGATTAGCTGGCTTTTCCTAACATTTCTATTTAAGCAGATAAATACCAAGCCTGGAGTTATGCGGGCTGCAGGGGGCCTATTTTCCCTTAACTGCTGTTCTGTGTCTGTTATTAATGTATATCACTGTGACATAGGGCCTCCATGCTCCTGCTCAGTTTCCTCCTCGAAAACAAAGTCATATACGGTAACTGCTACTGAAGTGTTTGTACAATGTTTGTACAATGAAATCCGGAGCACAGGTTAATTACTGGGGGAAGTCCTTTTCCCTAGGCAATCTGCACATCTATTTAAAAAACCTTATGGCCGTTCATGTAAGCACAGACTATTGACTTTTTTTTTTTTAATAAAAAGCTTACTCATCTGCATTGATTCAACCTCATATAATTAGATACAGTTCAAGGTCAATAAGTACACTGACATATTTCTCCAGAAACATTCTCATTTTTTTCACCTAACATTTATTTCATATCTTCTTTGTTTTCTCTGGGTTTTTTTCAAAATTTTCAAACCAACAATTGCTGCATTCTCTCTGGATTGGAGATAATTCATAATAGTGACAGTACTCCAAGAATCAACACTCTTTAAAATTTTGGTCAAAGATTAAGTAATTGAGGGTATTTGGGTTTGTCTCTGCATCTTCAATGCTGTTCCACTGGTCTATCTGTCTATTTTTGTGCCAGTACCAAATTGTTTTTACAACTACGGCTTTATAGTATAGCCTGATGTCTGGAACTGTACACAATGGAAAAAGGACAGGCTGTTCAACAAATGGTGCTGGGAAAACTGGACATGCACATGCAGAAGAATAATCTAGCTTCACATCTATCACCATGCACCAAAATCAAATCAAAGTGGATCAAAGACTTAAACGTTAAAAATGAAACACTAAACCTTCTAGAAGATAAAGTAGGCAAATTTCTAAAAGACATAGGGGTAGGCAAAGACTTTCCTGACAAGTCACCAAGAGCAAAAGAAATTATCCTCATTATTAACAAGTGAGATCTAAAAAATGTCTGTACAACAAAGGAAACTATCAACATTGTAAAAAGAGATCCAACAGACTGGGAAAAAAATATTTACCACCAACATCTCAGATAAGAAGCTTGTAACTAGAATATACAGGGAGCTGAAGAAAAGTAACCCTACCAAAATAAAGGACCCTATTGAAAAGTGGGCAAAGGAAATGAAGAGACAG
Organism: Ctenodactylus gundi; assembly: GCA_004027205.1. Lineage (NCBI taxonomy): Eukaryota > Metazoa > Chordata > Mammalia > Rodentia > Ctenodactylidae > Ctenodactylus > Ctenodactylus gundi. The sequence goes on from PVKB01000323.1 coordinate 830,765, forward strand.
TTCACTCATGAAGAAATGCAAAAGGCCAACAGATACATGAAAAGATGCTCAACATCCCTAGCCATAAGAGAAGTGCAAATCAAAACAACGCTAAGATACCATCTCACCCCAGAGAGAACGGCCTACATCAACAAATCAAATAGTAATCAGTGCTGGCATGGCTGCGGGGAGAAAGGAACCCTCCTGCACTGCTGGTGGAAATGTAAATTCATACAACCACTTCGGAAAGCAGTATGGAGATCTCTTAAAAGACTAGAAATAAATATCCCCTTCGATCCAATCCAGCGACACCCCTCCTGGGAATATATCCAAAAGAGGTCAAAACAACACACAACAGAGATATTTGTATACCCATGTTCATAGCAGCACAACTAACAAAAGCAAAAATATGGAAGGCACCAAAATACCCATCAACAGACCAGTGGATACACAAAATGTGGCATTTATACACGATGGAATACTATGCCTCAATATAGTCCAGTAGTGTGGAGGCTTTTGCAGGCAAATGGAAGAAACTAGAGAACATCATGCTTAGTGAAGTAAGTCAGAAGCAGAAGGTGAAACATCGAAAGATCTCTCTGATATAAGAGTCCCAGATCACAACACCTATGGAACTTAAGACGAAAGACAAAGTGAAAGAGGGGAGTAGGGTGGAAGAGTAGGGAGGGATGGGTGGGTAGGGGAGGGACAAAATGAGAGTGGGAAAGCCCTTGTCACCTTGACAAGATATGTATGTGCACAAAATGCTCAACTCCATTGTAAACCTTGAATTTTACACGTATACATATCAATTAAATGTGAGGAAAAAAAAATTTGGTCAAGCCTAGTGGCTCAAATCTGTCATTCCAGCACTCTGAGAGGCTGAGGCAGGAGGATCACAAGTTCAAATTAAGACTGAGCAGCTTAAAAACTAGAAAGATGATGTCTCAAAATAAAAATTGAAAACATGGGCTGAAGATGTCGCTCAGTGCAAAACCCCTCGGTTAAATACCCATTACCACACAAAAAAAATTTGTCCGTCCCTTCACCAAGACGCTACTATGTGTTTGGCCTTGAAATTTAAAAAAATAATAATAAATAAGGCATAATCTCTTCCCAAATCAAGTTTTAGAACCAAGTTGGGACCCAGAAGTCCATGAAGACAATGTAGGTCAGATAGTTGGAACCTGAGTGTTTTAGATTTTTGATCAGGCTGGATCTGGATCTTGGACTATTTGTACATGTATAATGAACCCTTGGGGATAGGACCTATGTATAAACATAAAATTCATTTATGTTTCATATGCATACCATCTGAAAGTAACATTATGCAATGTTTTTAGTGTTTCCATGTTTTGACTCCAACCTGTCACACTAAGTAAGGGGAGAAAATCTGTACTTGTGATGTTATGTGAGTGCTTAAAATTTTGGGTTTGGAGCATTTTGAATTTTAAATTCTTGGATTCGAGATTCTCACCCTGAATTAGAGTATAGAGCAACAGTGTGGTACTGGAAATATAAGCCAAAGTCCATAGAACCACAGAAAACAGAAAGAAGTCCAAGAAATTTCCTTCACATGAGTTGGCACATTGCATGGCAAATGAACTCATCTGAAGCTCTTTTGCTGTATATGCAAATATATTAGATTTCTCATTACTAGGACACAATACCTGTCGTGCGTAACTTACAGGAGGGGAGATATTATTTGTGTCACTGTTTCAGAGGATTCAGTCCGTAGTTGGCTGGCTCCATGGCAGAAGGAAATGGCATAACAAAGCTGTTCAGTTCAAGGGTCTGGGAAGCAAAGCAAGCCAAGAACTCTAGAAAAAATCAGGCAAGGAATCATCATGCCCCAAGTAATGGCGCCCAGCCTGCCCAGACACACCCAGAAGAGAGTTTTGCTAGTGCTCTCCACCGCTCCCAAGCCAACCAGATGCCACAGTCAAGCTCAACCTCCACAACTACAACGTGCACAAAGCTCTTCCCACCCACAATTCCAATCTTTATAGTCACTGAGATCCATTTTCCGTTGTTACTGCATTTTTATAGCAGGTCTTGCACAGAATAGATAGAGCCACATATTTTGTATCTCGTTTAAACCTAAGTCTTTAAGGTAACTGTTCCTCTATTTTCATGGAGAAAAGTCTGCACGTACTGGAATTGGTTTCCTCAAGCCTGCGGAGTTGGCAAGAAATGGGATTACAACTTGAAGCCAATATTCCAGCCACAACTGTGCACTTGTGCTATCCTTTCAGCATCTTTTGCTGTAATGCTTCTGGGTATCAT